>JAASGD010001072.1:0-13538 GCA_023334115.1 Globisporangium megalacanthum | reverse complement strand
TGGACCCCTTCATCCTCGACAACTTGTTGAACTCGATGCCGAAGCGGTGCAAGTCGATCCTCGAGCGCAAGGGATCGTTAATTACGTCTTCTTAGCTCCGGAGTAGCACATCTGTGGGTTTGTTACCAATCTGACCGCAGACTCTCGATATGACTCAAATAGTGACAAATTCGTTTTTTTGACCTTGCGTTGCCGGTACTGCGAATTTCGGTGATCGGGTTGTATCACCGCAATCGTCGCAGAACGCTCTATCGTTTTTGCTATGTTTTTAGCTTCTACGAACAAAATTGACGGTACAGCCAACAAAATAGTTTTTTCCCAAGACTTTTGTCGCGCACTTTATTTATTTATATAATGATGTATTTTACATTTTGGAAAGTACATTATCAAAATCACAAAAATTATATTCTTAATATTGGCCAGTAGAAGTACATGCTTTGTGAGAATAGCTATCCATCTATTGAAAATACTCAGAATAGACATAGGAGAGGGTAGATGGTCATGTTTTGGGTTCGGATTGATCAATACAAACAATTACTCCCTCCGTTTCAAACACGTTGTCATGTAAAATTGTGTCAGCAATTAAAAAGCAGCGTTTGCTTCAAAAGTACAGGAACGATCTGTTTATTACTCGCCTAATCGAGCTGAATCGAATGGTGGGTCGCACGCCCTCGGATTCGAAGATTTGCTATAACTGACAGATTAACTTCATTTAAGTATACAGCGATGGCCACACACCCCACAAGCAAATTAAGCACAGGAAGGACCTTACGGACGACGACCGCTCATCCGTCCTCGAAGCGATTCTCATGAGATCAACATAGGGCAAGCTACCAAATGGCGCGATAGCAGTCGAGCGTGCGTTCTGTAACACAACTCGGCAGGTGCTGAACAGCGTTTTCCTCACGCTTCAAACGGTCATGGACAAGATTATCGAGTATGGAGGCGGTAATGACTTCCAGATTCCGCACATGTCGAAGTGCAAGTTGGGTCGTGCTGGATGTCTACCACTAACCATCCGTGCGGCGGCAAGTGTTGTGGCCGCTATCGCAGAGGATATGGCGGCAGTAGGAGAGGCTATGTCTCGCCGTCAAGCAATTGGAGTGGTGTATGCAGCAAATACGACAAACATTTTGAAACAGATTGAAGAGTGGGGCCTGGCAACATTTTTGAAACGGAGGTAGTATACAAATAGTTTCCGCAACCATCCATTCCTGGATATTAAAGCCAAATACACTCTGGAACGAAAAGATGTAATAAATCTTGTGTGGCAACCAAGAAGTGACGCATAAAAAGATGTACAAAATGTTGTTTGGCAACCAAGAGGTAGCGCCGGTGCCGTGGCGGGATGCCGACCGCCTACCACTGTGGTTGTTGTCCTCTGTCGCCTACCACTGTGGTTGTCGTCCACTGTCGCCCCTGCGGCTGCTATGAGCGCAGGTTGAAGATGGGGGTCATTTTGGACTCGAATGACGCCGTCTCGAACGTGGTCATTTGGTACTTCAACGACGAGACGTGGGGGCCATTTAGAACTCGGACGACGCCGCCTCGAAAGTCCTGGGAGATACTCGCGCCGCACGGGTCCGTCGTGGCGCAGAAACTCGCACTATGTACCCACGACCGCCATCGCCACGTCAAGTTTGCTGCATCTCCCGAGTTACAGCACGAGCGCGTCTGCAAGCGATCTCGTCACTGCAGTGTTCGTGCGCGTGCATGTGTGTGCGGCTGGTGTTGGAGCGCACTGTCGTGTTCTGGAAGCAGACGCTTGAAGCCGATTAAACATCTCGACGTCGAGTTCGATGCAGCCACGCTCAGCAGCGGCGCCAGTGTCCAGCGGTGGCGCGGCTGGCCAGGTCGCACACACTTGCCACGAGTGCTACATCGTGACAGAGAACGCGCCGAGCCGCTGGGCTACTATGCCGCCCGCGGCGTTGCACTCTCGTCTGTCGATCATTGCTAAGTCAGCGCCACAAGTGGCCAAGCCACCAATGTGCAGATCAGCAGGAATGCGTTATGGCTCAGGAACCTCCTTTCAGCTGACGCATCGAGCGCTCTGCAGCTCTACCAAGGGAATCTCGGCGAGAGCAGCAACGACAGTGTGTTTCTACTGGTGCCAATCCCACAGCTGAGCGCGATGTCGTGCTGCAGCCGAAGCGAGATTCACCTAGCGTGCAGCCAGCCTAACAGCTTGTGTCGCCCACGCTGATGACGGTCCGCGTATCGTGCAATGGCGACCAACAGTTTGGCAAAGTGCACGCCATGGTGCCGCACCACAGCGAGACATTCGAGGGCGCCGACCGACGTCCGGACAGACGTTTGTTAAACTGCCTTGATGGCAGGTCGCTGCTCTAGATTCAACGTGGTTGTCGCGCAGTGGAGACACAAACTCGCACTGACGACCCCTAAAGCTCAGGTCACCCGAGAAAATCCACGTGTGCTTCCAAGCACTCACTGTCGACGGGGCGCCGTCTGAGCGGCTCGTCAAGGTGGAGAATGCAGAGCAGCGAGCGAGGTTCTGCTGAAGAAGACGAAAAGGGACTCATCCAGTACCACACGCTCTCGTTTTGGAAGGCCTCAAGGCGATTCGCAACGACAGAAGAGGCGAGGATCTCTTAGGTACCTCAAAAGCGGCCGCCACGGCGACAGCCAAACTTTGAGTGAACTGCTTCCGCGTCATAATCGTGGACGACACCAGAACGTTCATTAACGCGCTCGAGTTTAGGTCCCACTTACCTTCCCCCGGATACCCGCTCGATCACGACACACATCGGGCCGGCACCCGGCGGCACGTCAGTGTGTCTGCAGAGGACGTTTAAGGCAACCCTCGCCCCGACTATTGTTCCTCATGCGCATCCTGTCGCTGACGTCAGAAGGCTTTGATCTTCCTCACGTCTGCCGACATCAACAACAGCAGCTACTTGATCGAGCTCGGCGACCACGCTGTGGGCCGCGGTGCGACAGTCAGCATCGCGTCCCAGTCGCCGCGCACATACCGGAAGGTGCTGAGCTAACCAACGACGGCTAGGTCCGCAGCTGCGGCCCGCTGTTCAACGTCGGTTCGCGTCGGTCTTAGTCTCGCTGAATTCGGAGTAGTACACCAAGTGCGATTTTGTGGATACGGAAACGAACGCGGCTGCCGGCTTTGTGTTCTACAGCTGAATGGGGCTGGCGCAGCCAGTCACATACAACGCGAGAGTCGGCCTCGAGCGTGGGCAGCATCTACAGGCGAAACCCGCCTGCGACCGGCCACCTGCTTCAAGATTTGCTTCACGTTTGCGAGTGCGCACGCCAAGCTGGTGTTCAAGGACACGGTTGGAAAGGCGACGAACGGCGTTAACACGACGCAGTCGCCGCTGCTCGACAGCGAATTTGCTGGCAACTTCGCGGCAGTGGACGCGGGGCGTGGTGCTCAACGGACTAGACTTTTCCTATGCGTCAGTCTCATTGTGCGACTTTGCCTCCTTCATGAGGACACGAACCAAGCAAACGACCGAAGTAAACGGCTGACGCTTTCAAGATCATGACCCCGTTGACGCTGTATGTGGCCCGCGGATTACAAGTGACTATCGGGCACATGAAGTTCGTGCGGTTCCAGCATCAACTCACACTCGCAGAGACGGTGTTTGGTCGCGTCGATGCGCGCAAATAATTTTGATCAGCATCGCATACGACACATCTCTTAATCGTATCACTTCTTCTACTGAATTTGTAGAAATCAATGATGTTGAAGACGTTAACTAACGAGGTGCTGGTGGTCTTGACGTTCGTTGAGAGTCTTGAGACGCGAGCGAGGGGCAGATCGAGCTGCCGTTCGATCGAATGTTGTCGCCTTCGGTCCGGATGTGTTGGAGCGAAGGTAGATTTGCAAATGACATGTGCTAGACGTGTCTACTTGCTCGGGCAGCGCCTCTGCCCTTTGCCTCCAACGCGAGCCCTCGATCGCGGGACGACTAGCAGGTAGAACAGCGCTGTGTAATAAACCTGATGCAGGCCCGTGCTGGTAATCGGGCACGCGCCAAGATTCGGGCACACGCCAAGATGCGAGCACGCGCCGCCGCTGACGGGTGGAACGCCAAAGAATGAGCAGAAGAGCCGGAGCCTGTCGTCAGGGTGTGGCTTGGGTGTCAAACGTACTTCCACCGCCTCGTGGAGCTGAGCTGCTGGAGCTCTCCACCTCAGACAATTCCCGATCCTGACGTTGATGGGCTCGCTGTTCGGGCCACGCGACTGACCAAGAGGGGTTGCCGCGCGAGGCGTGAACCTGCGAGAAAATATTTGTCGGTGCCTGAATAGGGAGTTCTATTCTGTGGCGGCGGTTGTGGTTCGTCGGACCCAGCAGTAGCGCCAGGCGCTGACATGACGCGTCCTGAGCTCGACAAGTTCGTTTGGAAGCAAGTCGTTTGGGGGAGCTCGGCCGTCGTCAGTGAGGAAGCACATGCTACTGACAGACTCGCTGAGCAAGCAGATCAGTAGCGTGGACGGGCAGGCAGTAGTTGACGCTGCCGTTCACGCTGCGGTCCTGAAAGGCGGCGCATCTGCTGCGTTTGGATCTCGCGGTGTCCACGACATTGCGTGGGGACATTGTGGTTGTGTGGTTTGTTGACAAGCAAGCAGAAAGCACAAAGTGGCACAGTTGAAGTGCTCAATTGAAGCCAACACACCACGTTGTTATTGTGTGAACTTGCACCATTTACGCACAACCTCACTGTAAAACAGCTCAGACCAAGCTGAAATGCGCACTCTTTGTAGGATCTGTTGAAAAATGACCACAAATAAACGGTATATTGCCAAGCCTGACACTGTACTTTCCTGGACTTGTATTCATAACAATTTAACTGTACGCACAAACAAACGGCTGAAAGGTGGCCCAGGAAAATGACGACGACGGCAAGCACGGATACGCGACGTCTGCCAAAAGCATCGAGAGTGTCGAGAAGGTTGGTGCGTGCGCATGCGCGGAATCATAGATTGCTCCAACAACGCTAACAGCTATCAGCTACAACAGCAGCCAATCGCACCGCTGAACACGTTGTTCTGCAGCGTGAGTTAGATCCACTGCGTGCAGCTCGACGACGTTGAAGCTCATAGCGGTCCGCGTCCTACTCAACGACGGGCCTCCGGTAGTGCTAGTGGCTGTGGTTGGCGATGTCGAGCTGAAGTGTCAATTCGACAGTTCATCATGTGAGTTCTATTGACAGTCTCCCCCAAACATTTTTGAGCTTGCACAAAAGCGGTATATCGCATAAAGTCGCAAGCTGTAATTGACGTGAACTGGCCAATCATTCAATTATCGACAACCTCAGCATTATGTGGACCAGGCGACCGCTGCGTGACGCCATCTTCCGCGCGCACGTGGGCAACCTTCGCGTGTCAGCCGTGGTGGCACGCGATACCGTGCGCGAGGCTGCGCGGCGCTGGCAATCGCCCGGCGCGCGCGCCACGCAGCTCTGGGGCGAGTACATGGCCGGCACAGCGATGCTAAGTTCGTTTTTCAAAGGCGATGAGCGCGTGAAGCTGACGCTGCGCTCGCCAGCGGTGCAGGAGCTCTACGTGGAGGCCGTGGCAGTCGGCGAGGTGCGTATGTGCTTACAGCTGCGAGCGTTGCGTGGATTGGTACTGACAGTCGTCGCTTTCTCGGCTCAGGTGCGCGGCAAAGCTGTTCTGTCGAATTCAACGCTCGACAGCCACGAGAGCAGCAGCAGTGACGGTGAGAGGGTGCAGTTTGCAGCCGCCGCATCGTTTTCTACGCAGTAGCAAGAAGCAAACGATGCACTGACACAACGATGAACTCCTACTGTCTGGCAGACTTGGTCGGCAGCATGCAGGTGTCCAAGATCCTGTACGGTGTGACCAAGCCGTACGAGACGACAATCCGGGCGACCGGCATCGCGGAGACCGACTTCCAGACGTTCTACGACGTCTCCGAGCAGGTGCCGACTGCTGTGCGCATCAGCAGCGACGTCAGCAGCGACCACACGCTCTGTTGCGGGGTGACGATCCAGAAAATGCCCCAAGCGGCGCCACACGACCGCTTCTATGAGCTCCAGGACCTCCGCTTCGACGAACACCCGCTGCATGCCAGCGCCATTGCGACGAACGACGACCTACTCGCGTACCTGAACACGCTCATTCCGGACGCGGGAAAGCTCTTGGAGCAGAGCTCCCGGAAGATCCCGCTCGACTTTTTCTGCCGGTGTTCGAAGAGCGGCTTCGCGGCCCGGCTGAAGGAGCTCGGAGCGGCGGAGCTGGGCTCCGTTATCCGCGACGCGGACGCCACGGGCGTGGACCTCACGTGCCACTTTTGCAACGAAGTGTACCAGTTCCCGCTCGACGAGCTCCACGTGCTGGCGTCGGAGCTCAGAGCACAGTGAATGAACGATCGTGACCAGCTGCAGAGTTGAGTTCGTTCAACTGTTAAGCCCGAGAACATACTGTAGACGCCCTCACCACCACCTGCTTCCTTCTGGTTCCTGTTCGTGCGCGTTAACCAGGAGACCCGTGACGGATCAGGCACCCACCCAACCCACCCACGCGACACGATGATACTTTACGAGCCAAAACGCATTCGATCTGCAGTCGGTCGGTTCACTCGGGTTCGCTACTGTCGAATGGCGACGGCAGCGACTGCCCATCCGCTCGCTCTACAGCCAACCAACGAGACAGCGACTGGAACCACCCACCCAAGCGCTCGCCTCCTGCTTGTACTACTAGGAAGCGCCAACTCGAGCACACCCGTGACAGCCGGCCGTCTCCCGTCTTACAGCGCTTTGCGGTGCAGGATCGACGCGCCGTGCTCCTCATACTCGCTCTTTGTGATCCACATGTTCTTGAACGTCGCGAGCGATGCGAGAATCGAGCCACCGATCCACGTCGAGTACAAGCGCGTGGGTGGCGCCGAGATGCGGATCTTAATGTCTTTCGGCGCCTTCTTGCGCACTTCGGCGAGCAGCCGGTCGCCAAAGCCCGGGAAGAGGGTCGAGCCGCCCGAGAGGATGATCTGCGAGAAGAGCGTCTTGCGCAGGTCCATGTCCGACTTCATGATCGCCTGAACGAGACAGTCCTGGACGCCTAAAGAAGGGGAAAGGTGTAGAGAAGCCGCCGAGGCGTCAGCTCAATTGCCACACGCTCGCAGCCGAGAGAAGGAGCCCACCACCCACTCACCTCCGCTCTCGGAACCAATGATCTCGGGACGGAACAGCACTTCTGGCGCACGGAACTTCTCAGCGCCGATCTGCGACGCGTTCAGTAGCAGCAAACGTAGCGTCGCACAACCCAACAAGCAAGCAGCGTGGGTTAGTCCGAGCTCAACCTCCCCCCTCGCAGGTAGTCCCAGGAGAGGCCAGCGTGTGCCCCTCGCTCACACTCAACGCACATTCAACAGGGTCCCGTCCGGCAGGTAGTACGCGGACGCGTCGTCCGTCGGTGCGGCGCCGCTCTTGCTCTTGGCGCTGAGCAGATCTTTGACTGCGACCGCCGCACGCTCGTTCTCGAGCTGCTCCTCCTTTGCAGGGTTGAAAGCGACGTAGCAGAGCTTCTCCTTCACTTCCCGCACGACTTCCCGCTCCGCAGACGTCTGAAAACGGTAGCCTGCACGGCGCAGCAGCAGCTGGAGGTGCGTCGTTACGTCGCGGCCGGCGACGTCCATGCGCGTGATCGCGTGCGGCAGTGTGAACGACTCGTAGACTGGCACAACGTGGGTGACGCCGTCGCCCACGTCCAGGACGACGCCCGTCGTGCGGCCGGACGCGTAGAGGCTGAGCACCGCCTGCGGCGACACGAAGAGCGCCGGTACGTTAAAGGCCTCAAAGAAGACTTCACCCGCGCGTTGGCGGTTCTGCACGGGGTTCAGCGGCGCCTCTGTGAGCAGCACTGGGTGGTCCTCGCTCTGCACGTTCAGCATGTCCTTCGCGTACACGTGCTGCCAGATCCGGTGCATGCTGTTCCAGTCCGTCACGACGCCGTGTTCCATCGCGTACTGGATGCGGAAGAGCCCGCGGTGGTGCTGCACGCGGTTGCCCACGAACGTGTCGCCGCCCTCGTACGCGCCGCCGGGCATGAGCCGCGTGTGCTTCGCGTGGCCGATGCAGGACGGGAACACCACCTGCGGCGTCTCGCCACCCGCGAAGCCCGCCTTCATGAGCCCGCTGCCGTTGTCGATCACGAGCGGCTGGTTCCCGAGCATCGCGCTCGCCATGCCTGCTTTTCTGTCTCGCCCGACGCACTGCTTCAAGCGAGCAGACTGTGGGGGATGATCTCGTGAGTGTGTGTGTGTGAGTGCGCTATACTGATACGGTACCGGTATTGTACTCTAGCTGTTTGTATGCGAGGAATGGGTCCCGCTGATCGCACGGATTTCCGCTTGCAAGCATATTCGACATTCCCGCTCTCCTCCACCAGCCCGCAAGACACCCACCCACCAGGTCACCCCCCACCTTCCATCCTCTCTCTCTCTCTTCATCCAACGTAGCACGCCACATGGCGACAGAGCTACCAGCGCTTGAGCGCGAACTGCTGCAGCTGCTCCACGAGCTGCCAACATGTGGGACGGCCGCCGAACAGCTCGCAGCATTCCAGCGCGTCCAGGAGCTCGCACTCCGGCGCGACCCCACAAACACGCTCTTGCGAGCCGCCGCCGCGTTCGCGCCGCAGTTGGCGCAGCTGCGGAACGCGCCGCTGGCTGCTGCGCTATTGCAATTTCTGGCTCAGGCAGCACGACGCAGCGCCGCGCTCTTGCTTGAGCTCTTTGAAGCTGTGAACGCGCTGCTGGTGCTCAGCTCCACGACCGAGCGGAACGTGCTTGGCGCACTCACGCTCGCACACGCGAGCCTCCCGCAGGCGTTCGTGTTCGCGTGCGACGGTGCTGGTACTGACGCCGCACAGGACGCGACCCGGCGTGCGCTCTGGGCAGCGGCGGAGCGCAGTCTCGAGCACGCAACAGAGATCGTCGCGAACGCACCGCTGCGGCCGCTCACTGGCGCAGACGCCAGCAGCAACAGTCGGAGCGCGCTGGTGTGGCTGCGTGCGTGGAAGTACCTCGAAAGCGCCACTTTGCTGCTCGCGCCAGCGCAGGACGCGGCCATGTACCGCGACCCTGCGCGCTCGAATGTGCAGCCGGACGAGGTCGCTATTGACCGACTCGCGGCTGCGCGGCCGAACCACCCAGTGCTCGATCGCAGCCGCCTCGAAGCGCTCGGCCAGCGCATCGTCTCGAGCCTCTGCGAGCGTCTCGGGCGGCCGCTTGAGCCCAGCAACGCGATGCTCCAGCCGCTCGGCCGGCGCGAAGTGTGCGTCGCAGTCAACTCGCTCGCGCTGCTTGCAGCACTGCGGCCACCGCTGCTAGCGGTCGTGGTGCCGAGCCTCGTGGCGTTCCAGAGCGAGAACCGGCCCGGCAGCTCCGACGGCGTCGTGCAGGCGACGCTGAAAGCGAACCTGGTCAAGCTGCTGAGCCACCCGAGCGCGCAGGTGTTTGCGGACGAGGTGACCGAGTGCCTCATCTCGCTCGGTGCGTCCGAGCGCGCGTTCCGTGCGATCAGCAAGAGCAAAGAGCCGCGTCGGAAATACGTGTCGGCGCCGTCCGAGGCGTCGCTGCGCAAAGCGCGCATCGGGAAGCGCTCGGCGCAGGCAATCGCGGAGAAGATGGAGAACGACACGGCAAAGCGGCACCGGATCGGCGACAGCAGCAGCGCGAGCGCGTTCGCGACGAGCGCAAGCGCAGGCAGTGGCGTGTCGGGGACTGCGGCATCGCAGCAGCTGCCAGTCACGCACGAAACGATCGTGAACATGGCCTCGTCGGACGTTGTGAACCTCGTGCTCGAGAGCTTCGCAGCGGCACTGCCGACGCCGCCGCCGCCGACGCTCAAGCTCGAGCTGACGCCGAGCGAGCTGAAAGCCCGGATGCTCGCGCTGCTCGCCAAGATCGCGACGCCGTCGTCTGTGCTCGCCGTCGAGAACAGCAACAAGCGCATGCGCGACCCACGCCGCCGCCGGGATCCGCGCATCACAGCGCACGCAGAGCAAGCGCCGCTCGTCCAGGTGTTCGACGCCGAGAGCGTCGAGGAAGTGAGCGATTGGGTCTCGAAGAACGCGTCGTCGATCGCGGAGCCGCTCATCTCCGTCTCAGAGGACAACGAAGTGCAAGTGTTTCTCAAGCCTGCGACGCCACAGTGGTGTCGCGAGATGGCAGTCGACGCGCTCAGCCGCATCCTCGAGAATGAGCACGGCGTGAGCATCCGCGGGGACGAGAAGCTGCGCGAGCTAGTGCTCTGTCGCCTCGCCTCGAGTCCGTGGCTGCTATTCACAGACGCGAAGAACGCGCCAGTGGATCTGACGCGTGCGGACGCGACGCTGCCTGCTGTGTACCAGACGATCCTGGACTTTGTTCTCGAAGACTACGCGGTGCGCTCACCGCTCGCGATAGCGCTGCTCTATCACGAGTACACGCGCTTCACAGGCAACTTGCTGTCGTCGGTTGGCGGCAGCAAGAACGGTGGCGACGTCGGCAGTGAGGGACCACAGCTGTCGACTGACGCAGGAGCAGCCACAGCGACGGCGGGCGACATGATCTACAGGAAAGCAGTGTCGTACTTCCTTGGCACTCTCGTGAAGAAGATGGACCTGTCGACAGCGGCGGACAAGAAACTCTTTGGCTCGCTCGTTGCACAGCTCCCGCGCGTCACGAGTGGCGTGCTGGAGACGATCGGGTCGCTCTTTAACGAGAAGAGCGGCGTCGTGCTCGGGATCACTGTGCTGCGCGACCTCGTGAAAGAGCGTGCAGTGTGCCAGACGCCAGCGCTCCGGATCCTCCTGCGCTATACGTGCCATGAAGACGAAAGCACGCGCAACTCGTCGATTCGGTGCGTTGCGAACCAGCTTTACAGCCTCGAAGCAGCAAAGAATGCGGTCGAGCAGTTTGCGATCCGGTTGGTCGCGTCGCTCGGCGAGAAGGAGACGGCGCAGCACGAGACCGGCGACAGACCCAATGATGGCGGCACTGCGGAGGACGTGGAGATGGGAGGCGACGGCGCTGCGGCTCTTATGCTGACCGAGCCGTCTGAGGCAGTTGGCGCGGGCAGTGCACCATCGGCACGCAGAGAGTGGCTCGAGACCCGCGTGCGAGCGATGCAGCGTGCGGACGCAGCGCTAGAGAGCGAGCTACTGGACTTTGCAGCGCGCTGCCAAGAGGCGATGGCGCTGTCGTTGCCGCTGACTTCGGAGCAGGAGACGCTGCGCCGCATTGAACTGTATTTGGCGCTGTGCGCGAAGAAGCCTGCGCTGCTAAAGCACGTCGTCGCAGCATATGGCCACGCGAGCGACACGGTGCGGCCGGTGATCTTTGTCGCGATCGAGAAGCTCATCAAGCACCTGAATCAGCGCGGCAGCGGAAACGTCGTCGCGCAGCTGCATGGCTTTCAGGCGCACTCGCTCGGGCTCGTGTGCCACGTCATTCAGATCCTGTCGGTGCGCGGGCCGCGGTCAGCGAGTGACGAGAGCGCAGCGACAGAGGCGCTGGTGCAGCAAGTGCTCGCGCTCTACCGGTCGCACGAGCACGTCCCAGACGCGATCTCGGTGCTCATCCCCGTCCTGCCGAGCGTCCGTGCGCACGTACTCTTCCCGCTGCTTCCAGCGCTGCTGGCGCTGCCGCACGCACGTCTCGCAGTGGCGATCACTCGGTTGCTGGAGGCGTTACCACCGCAAGCAGTGGCGCCGATTGACTTCCTCGTAGCGCTGCACCGTGTGGACCTCAAGAGCGAGCCGGCGATGCAGAAGAAGGTCATCAGCGCTGTGAATCTGTGCGTCGAGCACCGCCACGCGTTCCCATCGGACGTGTTGCTGCACGTGTGCCGTGTGCTCGTGCAGGATGAGCGCATCTCGAAGCTCGCGCTGCGCACGCTCATCTTGAGCGTCACAGCATACCCGAACTTGCAGGCGGACATGGCGCCGCTGCTCGAGATCCTTGCTGCGCGGCGCGTGTGGGAGATGGAGGACGCGCTCTGGAAAGGCTTTGTCAAGTGCGCAGCACTGATCCAGCCAGCATCGTTCCCGCTGCTGCTGCAGCGGCTGCCGGCGCCGCAGCTCCAGAGCGTGCTGGACGACGAGCCGGAGCTGCGTGCGTTGCTGCGTCTCTACGCTTCGTCTCCAGAAGCGACAGCGCTGCAAGTCGCGCCGGACGTGCGCGAGCTACTCGCTGTGCATCGCGAGACGGAGGCTGACGCGAAAGAGGCTTCAGGTGAGGATGAGACGGTGTCGGTCAAGAGAGAAGAGCAGGAGGAGACGGAGGACGAGGCCGTGCCAATGAAGCAAGAAGACAGGGCGGTGGACACTGTCAAGACAGAGGAGGCAAGCCGCTTCGATGTGGCGGAGGGAGACGCGGTGGACATCAAGATGGAGGTGGAGGAGACGGCGTCGATGGCGTAGAGCGAGCGAGCGGTAGAGCAGAGAGAGAGGAGAAGGCTCGGGTGGCGACGGCGAAAGACAACGGAGCGGATAATTTATGCGATTGGATCTGCTAGCACGACCATCCACTCGGTCCCTCCCCCGCGTTCATGTGCGCTGCTGCTACTGTCACGCAGTGATAAGAGAAGCCCACATACTCGCGACAGTAGCGACAGGAGGCCGACTACACGCCAACACCCATCCATTGATCCACAAACACTAATCAGCATTTATATATTCTTCGCCCCCAACGAGCCACTGCGTCGCTCTTCCTCCACAGCCTCCACACGACCGGGGGACTCATTCTCTCAAACTCTCACTCGCTCTCGTACGTATGCGAGTACGGTACTCTGCTGCCCGAACTGGCCCCGCAGCAGAGTCAGGATTTCTTTCATACAGGAGCGCCGCCGTCCCAGCAATCGACCGGAGGCGTCAAGAGACGCTAGGTAGCGTCTCACACTTAACTCCGCTTACACTACCGGCGTGCCGAAGCTCATCGCAGCGGCCCGCCGACGCTGAATGCGCTTGAGCACGCCGAGTGCGGCGCTCCAGAGCACCACGGCCCATACGAGCCAGAGCACTGCAAAGAACAGCACCTGACGCAGTCCCTCACGGTCTTTCCAGCACTCGGGGTTCAGCTTCGCTTCGCCGTCAATTTCGACCGTGCCGCAGTTCGGCGCCCACGTGTCCTTGAGCCACCCAAGGATGATCGGCGACGGCACGTCACCGAACAAGTGGATGATGAGCGTGTTGGCCGCGATCGCCATCGCCCGCCGCGACTCGGGGAAGAGCTCCATCACAGCGATCGTCTCGGCGGGCGACAGCGCACAGAGAAAGAGAAAACAGAGCGCGAGGAAGCCGAGGAACACGAGCTTCGAGCCTGAGAACGCCATCATGATGAGCGCGAGCACCTCGGCGACGACCGCAAAGTAAAAGAGTGACGACACCGACACGTAGCAGCGCAGGTCCTTGGTCACAAAGTCGCGCTTGAGCAGCCGATCGACGACAATGCCGCCGAGTGGCGTGCCGATTGTGCCAGTGAGCACAATGATACCGCCAAAGACGAGCGAGACCTGCGTCTCCGTCTCAAACAGCCCGAGTCCGAT
>JAASGD010001071.1:0-13541 GCA_023334115.1 Globisporangium megalacanthum | reverse complement strand
TTCTTTTGATCGTCCTGAGGCGTGGAGTGGTCAAATCGAGCTCAGATTTCACCAGTAGAAAGCTCTCATTGTGCTCTATCAGATATGAGAACAGCTCGTTTGGAGACACACTTTTGAAAAAGTGAGTCTATTTCCCAAATGTTTTTGGAGCTGTCCCTAACTTTTTGGCGCGCACTGTAGCATCTCTTTTCGTTGCGCCTGCTACGGCATGAGCCTGCTATTTTTTTAATAGTGGAACGCGTACCACGAATTTTGTGGTCGTGATCTTCTCGTACTCTGCCACCATGCACTCATCGATCATCCTCGAGCTGGTCGTCTCGTCCAAGAGAGAGCAAAGCTCATCTGCTGCTGCTGCACGCACGCGGAGCAGGCCCATGACTTGGCATTTGGACCAAGACATCGCTTTCGCAAAAAAATTGAGCTTGCTGCTATGGCAACACGTTCAATTACTTCAATTGTGATTGGCTGGAGCTGCCGTTTCACATTTGACCCCTGAACAAAAAAATCGACTTGCTGCAGCAAATTGAACACCCTAATTTCCCGTAAATCTACTAGTATATTTTTGGCAGCACAAATTGTGCGTCCAAAAAATAGTCGTTACCAGTTGAAACAGTTGGGAAAAAGAAGGCACGTCGACGTGGTCTCCTGCGCCTTTGACCCTGGTTGCCAACAGCGCCGCTCCTCCGTCTCCCTCCCCACTCCCTCCACCCGCCTGCCAATGAAGCTCAGCAGCAAAGACGTCGCGTACTCGTCGCTCGACCTCGACGATCCGACTTCGCCTTCGATCGCCATGCGGCGGAACACGACTGCGAACACGAGCACTGGGAGTCTCCAGTCCACCGTCTCGAGCAGCAACAGCACCTCCATTGCAGTCGACACGCTCGATGGGTCGCACGCGTACTTTGGCGGCGGCAGCCCACGCCGCCGCTTCCACGACAGCGAACACTCGGCGCTGCACAGTACGCTCGCAGCGCTCGAGGGGCCCATCCGGCAGCTCACAGTCGAAGTGAAAGGCGCGCTGCTCGCGACTGGGTGCGTCTCCGTGCACAGTGACGTCAATTTGATGGGCGTGCGCTAACTAACTATACGCTTGCTTGCTGGTACGGGCGATGGGCGACAGACTCGCAGCGTCGTGCTACCTCCTCGCGTGGTTCCAAGCCGTGCTCGTGCCCTTCTTCCTCGCCATCTTCCTCATGTACGTGGGGTTTGCACCCCGTCCATCCGTCTCGTAACCCGCCCTCTCATTGGCTCTCGTCGCTCTATCGTTCATTCGCTTTAGGTACCTCGTGGACCCGCTCGTCGAGATGATTGACGTGTCGCCACGGTACTTTCTCTGCATCTGCACGTCGCGCGGACGGCACCGGCGGCGCAAGTCCCGCGGCTGCTCGCGCGCGTTCGCATCGCTGTGCGCTGTGAGCGTCGTGTGCATCTTCTTTGGGCTCTTGGGGTACATTACCGTCCTCTCAGTCCACGCGCTCGACGCGGCGGCGTACCAAACCGGGTACAACCACTTGATCGAAGGCGTGGAAGAAGTGCTCGAGCAGATTGGGCTCCCGACGAACATCACGACGACGCTCCACGACAACATTGACAAGCTCGTGCGCATCGTGTTCACGGAAACGATGGACCTCTTCTCGGTCCTCTTCGTCACGATCATCTACTTGACGTACTTTCTCTGCACACGCACGCGCGCAAGCGACGCTGGCGGTGTGTGGTCCAAGATCGACCACGACATCCAGCGCTTCGTGACGCTCAAATGCTTCCTCTCGCTCTTTGTCGCGCTGCTCGTGACGATCGTGTACGTGTCGCTCAACGTCGGGCTCGCGATCGTCTGGGGCATCCTCACGTTCCTACTCAACTGGATCCCGAACGTCGGCGCGATGATCGCTTCCGTCGCGCCGATGTGCATCATTGCGATCACGCCGACGCACTTGATGAACCCGATGGAGAAGTTCCTCGCGATCGCGCTGCCCATGTGCTTCCACATGTTCATTGGGAACTTCATTGAGCCCAAGGTCTTTGGCCGGAAGCTCGAGATGGACCCGGTGATCGTGATCCTCTCGCTCTCGGCGTGGGGCCTCCTCTGGGGCCCCGTCGGCATGATGCTCTCCGTGCCGCTCACTGCCGCGGCGAAGATCATGCTGAGCCATCTCGGGCTCTGGCCCGAGTTCGTCGCAGTCATGGAAGGCATGTACTTTGTCAAGTATGGGAACCGCCGGAGCGGTGGCGGAAGCAGTGGGGGAGAGCTCGCGAGCAGCAGTCTCAGCGGCGGCAGCAGCGCGTCGTACAAGAAAGAAGACGGCGAGAAGGACGAGTTCGAGACCATGGAAGTGCGCACGGACAGCGACAAGGAGCCGCAGCGCGGCACGAGCTCGTCCATGATGATCCGGCCGTGAGGTTGCGGACAATGCAGGCAGTTGTCGTGCTTTGTACCGTCTCTGTCGTTCTGCTTGAGCCGCTTCGTCTCTCCTCTCACACTCGCTACTGCAGCTACAGCGCGTTGAACGCCGTGACAGCCACGACGACACTGGCGACAGCGGCACGAGCGGCCACACTCGAGTGCTGTGGTTCTCGCAACGACAACGCACTGGAGCTCGGTGCCCGCAGGCACTGGCACTTGGCAGCGTCGCCATTGAACGTGTGCAAGCAAGCAGGTTCGTCGACAATCTCGACGGCCACCGCCTCGTAGTTGACAGGCTTGGCCGCACGGTTGTCGTTCAGGAACTTGAGGGCGCCCGTGCACGTGTGCGCTGTTGCGTTGCACGGTGCGTTCGCAAAGCCCACGGGCGTGTGGCTCTCGGCGCACGGTGCGTCCGCGCACGTCCACGCGTGGGTCGCAGGGTCCTGGCACACGAACTGGGCGTCCGTGCAGTCGGGCCAGACCACGGACGGGACGACGGCCGACGTGGGCGAGCACACGGAGCTGCGGTCGTCTGCGAGCGTGAGTCCACAGTCATTCAAGAGCGCTGGTGCGAGGCCGCTAGCGATGCTCGCACACACTTTCAGCGTTGACGTAGCTGCACGATAGAACGCCGTGTCCAGCGGCGCAGAAACGTAGTGCGGCTCGTTCGGGTCGCACCCAAAGCACGCCGCGACTGCGAGAGAGGACTTGGCGCGGTTCTGGAACTTGGCGCAGCTGTCACCTGCGGCCACGAGCGCCTGGAAAGCGCCGCTGATCTCTGCGTCGTGCGCTGGCAGGCAGCAGCTCTCACGCCGGTACCAGTTGCAGAAGACGAGTGGCTGGAGGTTCTGTAGGTCCAGCAAATGAATGCGTCACTTGCTTCAAGCAGACTTGGTGAAAGAACCGCATTCGTACTTTAGCGGGTGGTGCATGCCGGAGCGTGCAGAGCAGTGGTGCTGCCGTGCTGTCTGCAGCACCACCTGAAGACGAGGCGCTGGAAGACGCGGACGCGGAGAACGCCAGCGGAACAGCACTCGCAAGCAGAAGAAATGTCGAGGTTGCTGTGACGAGCAGGAGTCGCGCCATCATCATCCTCGCGTCGTTTCACGTCTCCTCTTGCTTGTGCATCCTGGGAAAGACAATGACTTGCTTTCAGTATAGGGCGGGAGTGTGTGTTTACTGAGAAAAACCACTCTGCTTGTTTCGAATGCGTGATGCGTGATCGATCGATTGACCACACTTGCATTCCCGACGACCAGGAACCACCAGCCAGCAGCACGCGCTCCACTCGTTGATTGAGTGTAGTGGCGACTGTGTGACCAGCGCGCTCTCTCTAGTACAACAGCACACAATGTCGGACCTGCAGTCGGATGACTACTACGCGAACCTCGGCGTGGCGCGCGAGGCGAGCGAGCAAGAGATTAAGACCGCGTACGTCAGTAGGAAGGAAGGAAAGAAGGACGGACGCCTGTGGAGTGGGCTCAACCGACCGTCTGTGGCTGCCTGTGTGTGCAAACGGTGTGTGGCTGCAGCTACCGCAAGCTGGCGATCAAGTACCACCCAGACAAGAACCCGAACGACAAGCTCGCGGCGGAGGAGAACTTTAAGATTGTCGGCGAAGCGTACAATGTGCTCTCGAACAAGGACACGCGCGAGATCTGTGCGTGCCGCGTCCGTCGTCTTCTGGCGAGAGAGAGAGCACTTGAGTGTGATGCTCACAATGCGCTGTCGTAATGTGTGTGTCTGTGCCTAAACAACAGACAACTTGTACGGCAAAGAAGGACTCGAAGACGGCGCGGAGCCCATGACGAAAGAGCGGGCGATGCGCATTTTCCAGGACTTTTTCCGCTTTGGCGAAGCGATGGACCCCGACGCCCCCGAGCGCTCGAAAGGCATCAAGCGTGCAGCTGGCGGCGTCGTGTACGCGCCAGTGAAAGGGCTCGTGTACGGCGGCAAGTCGGTGCTCAGCGGCGTGATCATGGGCTCCGCAGCGGTGGTCGCAGGCGCGGGCGCGATGGTCGCGAACGTCGCGTTTGGCGTGAAAGAGATGGGCGAGGCCGGCGTCCATGCTGCACGCAGTCGCAAGAGCAGCAAGGCGGGGAGTGACAGCGGCAGCGAAGCCCCGAACGTCGAAGGTGCGGGTCTCACTCAGCCGTCTGGATAGAGAGTGGAGACTGGGATGGAGGTGCTCAGTCTCACTCTGTTTCCCTTCTGCAGACCTCGCGAACGAGAAGCCACCGCCGAGTTTCATGAACGGACTGAAGAAAGCGACAGTCGGCGCAGTAGCGGCTCCATTCGCGGTACGTTCGGTCCGTAGTGAGTCGGTGCTGACGAGGCTACCGAGCTCTGACAATCTCCGCCTTCGCTCTGTCGTGGATGGTGTCGGCGCACTCTAGGGCATCGTGACAGGCGGTGGCGTGCTGCTGGCGAGCGGCGTCGCGGCAGGCGGCTACGTTGTTGGCGGCTTTGCTGGTGCTGCGAGCAACGTCGCGAGCGGTGTGCGGGAAGTGAAGGCGGCCAATAAGATGGAGAAGCAGCAACGCCAGTCAGCGACCTCTGTTGACAGCAGCAGTAGTCCGCCAACCACGAAGGCCCCTGCTGACGTCGACGACGTCTCGACAAGCACTTCAGCGACGTCGTCGCCGCCTCCGATGTCAGTGAGGCCGCCGCGAAGCCCCGCACCGACTCCAGTGGCCGCGTAGCAACCAAGACTAGCCCCTGACTCATTCGGCCGGCTGGGACGCACCTAACACTGTAGATTCGTGATCGTATCGTCCTCGTCGCGTTTGTTCCCAGCCAGCCGCATCGAGTGAGGAGGTCGATAGCTACGACTCGATTTGGAACCCTGCGCCGCCCACTGCGCTCACGTAGCACTGGAAGCCGCTGGTCTCGAGCTCCGCCGTCAGCGCGTCCAGCGACGCGTCCGAGAGGCTGCGAGGAAGCAGCGAGAGCGTGCAGCCGCCGCCGCCCGCGCCCGTCAGCTTCGTCGCCACGCCGAACCGCCTGCCGACTGCTACCACGCGTTCAATCGCCACGTGGCCGACACCAAGTGCGTTCAGCAGCGTGTGGTTGCGCTCGATCGCGTGCGCAAGCGCCGCTTCTGTGAGCGTATTCGCTTGCGCGTGGGCGACAAACGCCGTCGCGAGCGCGTCGATCTCGTCAAAGCGGCGCTGGACGCCGGTGCGGTCCGCGTCGTACAGCGTCCGGACGTTCGCGACTTGCTGCTTGGTCGAGCGTGCGACACGCGTGTTCACAAGCAGGAAGCGGAACTGGTTGAGGTCGCACGTGACGCGCGTGAACGCAGTCGCAGCCGCCTCTGAGCGCTGGAACACGAGCGCACCACCGAACGTCGCGACTGTGTTGTCGACGCCCGACGGCGCGCCGTGGAGAAGCACTTCCGCCGCGAACGCGTACGCGTTCACGCGTGCGAGGACTGCGTTGTCGGTGGCCTGGGCGTCGTGGTCGCAGGCGAGTGCGAGCGCCCCTGCGAGAGCGACACTGAACGCGGCGGACGACCCGAGACCCGCGCCGATAGGGAACCTCGTGGTCGCAGCCACGTGGATCACTACGCCTGTGGGCTCACGCTCAGCTAGAGGGGCGAGAAGAAGTGGACGCAGCAGTGCGAGGCACAGAAACAGTGCAGGACGCAGTGCAGCGGCGTCCACTGCCGAGGATTCCTGCGCTAGTAGCGTGGTGTCGAGCCACGTGAGCACCGACGCACTTGGTCGTGGGACGTAGTGCGTCTCGGCTGCGAACGCGTGGGCGGCTTTTTGCAGTTGAGCGAGTGCGAAGGAGCGCTGCAATGGCGCACTGTCCACTTCCGAGCGTACGTCGTGAAAGACGAGCTGGATGGTGGCGGATGAGGTGGGTTCCTGACGTCGTCACCCCCGCATGAGGGTCGTGACGTTATGTGTGTGTGAGAGAGTGCGGTGACTAGGACGTACGAAGTGAACAAGGGACACAATGCACTGTACGTACGACGCTGACGTGCAGTCGCAGGTCGTCGAGCGCCGCTGCGACGCACGCACTGCCGTGCACGACCGCGTGCTCGCCAAAGAGCAGCACCTTCGCTGGTGCCGACACCTTCACTGCACGCATCCGAACCGGAATTTTACACAAGAGACCTCTTCATTTTACACACGTGATTTCCCTCGTTTTCTTCACCGTCCCTCCCTCTGTCCACCAAATGACTCGTAAATACGCCTCAGCCCACCGCAACTCAAGGTAAGAACGCGCCTTCAAGTCGGTCGGTCAGTCGGTCTCTTCGTTCTCTCTGAGTCACTCACTCATGCACTCGCGATGCCGCCCTCGCATGTCCCGCAGTCATGACATTCGACGCTGCGGCAGCGTCGCCGTCGACGGCCGCCAGCACTAGCAACAGCAGCACTAGCAGCACTAGCATTCCTGTCGACTCGGCAGCGGCAGCAGACCCGAACGGCGCCGCCCTCTTCGACTACTCGAGCTACACGGGCGGCGCACCGAGTCTACTGAGCGCCGCGCCCAGCATTGGCGCTGCAGACAGCAGTGGGCGTGCGGCAACAAACGTTGGCGCAGTCTCAGCCACTGCGAGTCTCTTTACGCAGGCGCTGGATGTCGGGAGCCAAGAGCTCATTCCAGTTCCAGGAGTGGCCGGCACCAGCGCCACGGGGGCAGCTGTTGTCGCTGTCGCCAGTGCGGCCAAGGCACTGGACGTGGACGAGCGCCGCATTGGCCGGCCGAACCACCCTGCGTGGGAGCACTTTGTGCGTGGCGAGAAGCGGAACCGGTTCCACCACAACGCGTACTGTCGGTACTGTGCCGCCCACGGCGCAGCGCCAGAGCCGATCCGTGGCGTGTCGGAGAATATGATCCGGCACTTGCAAAAGTGTCTCTACTGTCCGGAAGACGTGGTCGCGCAGCTCAAGACGCTGTGTGCGCAGAAAGACGCCGAGCGCTTCAGCAAACGCCACCAAGCGCACCCGTCGGACGTCGACCTGCTGCTCCACGACGCGTCGCCTGGGCCAACCAGCAGCAAGCGAGTGAAGCGTGGCACCGCAGTACGCACCACCCACACACTCCCACTCCCAGCAGACGTGGCGAACAGCAGCAGTAGAGCACGAGACAGCCGCGACCCCAGTCCCCACCACCGCACGAGCCACACACAGGACGATAACGACGACGACGACGACGACACGTTCCTGCCGCTCCATCTTTCACTGCTCGCAGCGAGCGACGCACCGCGCCAACACGCTAATGGAGCAGTGAGGGGCCCTATGAATGCGCACGGAAGAGTGCGTCTCCAGCCTGGGGCGGCTGCGAAGCGACTAGCCGACGTGGCAATGGACGCTTCCCCCCACAGAGCTGACGACCCTAATCCCGACCACCGTCACCACTCACTATCAGCCAAACCCATGGGCTCTGCGCTCCTGAACCGGCTTGTGCAGAGCGCGACACTGTCAGCGGGGCTGCCGTACGACTGGGTGTGGATGGACGAGTCGGCGCGGCTCTTTGGGGACGTATACGCGCAGCTCAAGCCACTGGACGCGGCGTCGCTGCTCGCAACTGCTGCAGTGCCCCACGCACAGCAGTTTGCCAAGCTCCGGGATGAAAGCGTCGGCGTCACGCTCGCGATCAGCACGTGGACGTCCAAGTACGCAAAGACGCGCGGTGCGCTCTTCTCGCTCGTGAATGCGCTCGGCGAAGCCTGTGCGTATGACGTGCTCGACTTGGGCTTTGAGGAGGAGGAGGACGAAGACGAACCGGTGTCGGCAGTCGACGTACTGGCCGACCAGATCAAGCGCGTGCTCGTCGCACTCCAGGACGCGAGCGTGCAGGTGATCAGCATTGTCGCGGACGCAACGCACACGTTCGCCGCTGCCCGCGTCGCTGTGAGCGCGCTCCTTGAGCACGCGCACCACGACATCCCTGTGCTCCCGTGTTTCTCGCACTTTCTCAGCCTCCTCCTCGGCGCGGTGCTCACCGTCTCGGACGTGTACGTCGACACAATGGGCGACGTGATTGCGATTGTGCAGACGTTTGCAAACCCCCACGCGCTGAAAGGGCTACGGCGCGAGTGCGGCGACCCAGACGCAGCGCTCGTGCTGCCAGCGACCGACAGCTGGTACTCGTTCATCGAGTGCATTGACTCGGTGCGGCAGTACGAAGACATGATCAAGATCATTGCGTCGAAAGTGGTCGCCCAGTCGGCGTCCGCGTCCGCCCAGTCGACGCGGAAAGACAGCGCGGGGCAGACAGTGGACGACGTTGCCGACACGCACTTGTCGCCGTCAGTGCTCCGGTCGATCTTGAGCTCCGAGTTCTGGGAGAACGTCGTGTCGCTGAGCGAGCTCATGTCGCCGATCAAGGATACGCACCAGCTCATGACGAGCGGCGCGGTGGCGCAGTTCTCTGTCTCGGACGTGTTCTACCAGTTTGGCCGCATGCACCAGCAGTACGGCAGCATCGTGTCGGATTGGGAAGACAACACACTCGGACGACGCACGCTCGAGCACGTCCGGTTCCTCCAAGACACGGTGAACAAGATGTGGCGCCTGTATGACCAGCCGCTCCTGTTTCTGAGCTACATCCTCAACTACACGCTCGTGTACCCGCACCTGTCGCTGAGTCATCCGTCGCTCCAGTGGCTCTCGGTCGGCAAGTACGCGAAAGAGTACTTTCGGCGCTGGTTCTGCTCCACGCCGCCGCTGCGTGGTCCGAGTCCGCGTGTCCCGTTGAGCGAAGACGCAGCGTCACGGTTCCTCGAAGACATCTTGGCGTACAAGGAGCGCAAGTACCCGTTCGACTCGGAGTCCGTGTGCGAGTTTGAGAATCCGCGGACGTTCTACTTGCTCGTCTCGGACTCGAACCCGTTGATGCACTTGTTTGGCTCGCGCTTGTTCAGCTTGGCGACGTCGACGCCGTCGCTGTCACGAGTCGTGGATGGGACGTCGTTTGTCACGTCGGCGTCGTCGGCCGTGTGTCCGACAGAAGTGCTGCTCCCCGTGCTCCAGATGAAGCTCTTTACACAGACCAAGGTCCGGCCGGCCAAGGACGTGCTTGCGTTTCTGCAGCACGGGAAGCCCAAGACGAGCAGCGAGGGCGACTGTGGCGTCGCTGGAGAGGTGCCAAGGCCACCAGCGGCTGTCGCTGGCAGGTCGTCGCCCCGCCACTCTCCTCCTGTTGCAACGGACTCGTCGATCGAGTGCGGCATGGACTCTCGCGCGTGCTCGACAGTGTGGAACAAGAAACAGTGGACGCGGCTGGCACGTGAGTGGCGTGCGCACTGGGAGAAAGAGACGGACGTTGACGAGCTCTTGCGCAGCCTCGCGCTGCTCGACCCCGCGCTCTTTCGCTTCGCACCGCCGAACGTGTCGCTCGACCAGCTCTTCAAAGACAAGCTCCCGTCTCGCTTGTCGCAAGACCGCGAAGAAGCGGTCGTGGACGTGTAACCAACCATCAACCAACCACACCCAGAGCGAAATGGTGCGAGAGAGTGAGAGACGCTGTGGTTAGAAGTGGTGGTCGAGAGGGTGCTCTGTTTCACTCACTGCTCGCCACACGCGCGTCGTCTTGAAGGATACTGCGAAAGAGTCTGTCGAGCGACTCGAGGCTCGCGTCGTTGGAGCCGTCGCACAGCGCTTCCAGCGCAGTGAGCTGGTCCTTCAGGTCTTCGTACCTGGCACCATCGACCAAGCAAGCGGAAGGGGAAGAGAGAGAAGAGTCGTGCGGACTGTGAGTGCCTCTCGTTGTCCCTTCCTGTCAGTGTCGACGCTCTCATTGAAACGACAACCACGACCGCATCGATCGTACGTAGCACTCAGCCGCGAGAGCTCTTCGTCTTTGCCTGCCACATGGCTGCGCATGCTCGTGTACCTTTCGATATCAGCCAATCAAAGGCAACACAACGCAGCCTTCTGAGTTCTCCATGTGGTCAGCACCATCGCCATTGGACCGTAAGCCACGCGAGAGAGACGAACCGCTTGTGGTTCTTTTGGCTCTTCGTTGTCGCATCGGCCAGCATCTCAGCCAACTCTTCGAGACTGCTGCTGGTGCTGCCACCAACGTCGTGGTCGTCGTCTTCTGTCGCTGGATCGTTGGACCGAGGCGACGGAGTGCTACCACGCGGACTGTGTCATCGAAACGACATCGAGATAGAGAGCGTTGGAGCTCGGATGGAGCCCCTGCTTGCCATTTTTATGCAGGAACCACTCCCTCTCTTACCTGCTGACGCTGCTGTTGTTGTTGTTTGGCGGTCGATGGCTCTCTCTCGGCGACGCCCGTTCGCTTCCGCGAGACGAAGACGGAGAGGACACTCGACGCGGGTTGGCCGGTGCTGACGGACCGGTGGTGCTAGCGAAGGGTACCGGTGGCTGGGGGGTTCGCCTTGGTGCACGCGCTGCTTTCCGGTTCGCGTCCATCGTGGCAAAGCAAAGCGGTGCAAGCGTGTTCTGAAATAGGCTGTCGTTGCCTCACTCCCTCGCTCGTTCGAACGAAGCTCTCACTCTCGAAGCACACACGTTACGCCAAAGCTTCCGACTACTGGCTCGCTCGCTCGCTCATGGGTGGAATGGCTGCTGTCGTGGTCGAATGGTCGCCCACTCTCGGTCCAGGCGGAGCCTTCACGGACGGATGCTTCTTGTGATCACCACCGAGCTGAATGGGGACCATCGGCCACCCCGCCATCTCGTCCCGCAAGTCCTTCGGGCAGCGCGTGCAGCTGTCCAGCAAGTGGTGCACCATGTCGTGGAGAATGGCTCGCATCGCATCGATCTCGCTGGCCGGGTCCAGGTCTTTCGACATTGCAGTGTCTCGCTCCAGCTCGACGCCGCAGAACTTGCAGGCGACAAGCACGCGTAGTTGGCTCAAGGTCTTCTGGTGCGCTTCTTGAATGTGCTCCTGACGCACAGTTGGCTTCGAGAAGCAGCGCCAGACCGGATGCTTCGGTGTCGCGATGTTTTGCTGTGGGCGGGGCTTGGCTGACAGCCTCGGCAAGTCTGATTCAGGTCCCGTGTCACCCAGCGCTACTTGTCGGTCGCCGCTTGGGATCTGCCGGACGCCACGGGGCTTGGGGTCGTCGGCGACAGCGCTCACGTCGTTGACCGCACTCGGCGGCGGCTCCATCATGCTCTGGTCAAGCGAAGATTCCGAATGCGCTGTTTGCCTCGAGGGCGTCGACAGAAGCTCCAGTTGCACTGAGACCAACGCAAGAGCGTTGCTCGTGATCTTCCAGTTGCACTGGAGCAGCACCTTTCGCACATGTTGGTCTTCAACTCTACAGTAAGTCCTCGGGTCGCCTTTTATGCTCACGCTGCTTTGGACCGGTCAAGTCCTCGCCGTCACACACGCAGGTGCGATCGCTTTGCACAGTCGTCACGGATACGACTCAACGTCAACCGCGTGCGTGTATGTAGGCTTGCCGCTGTCTGGCGTGCACACTATCAACTCGTAGAGCTTAGAGCTACCTGGAACAGCAGCACACGGAGCGCCGTCAACTCGAACGAGCATCCGAGCACCACGCATGGTCGCTAGTCAAGCAGCTTCAGAAGGAAGGAGGCGTGTCGTGATGCGAATACAGGTGGTTTCACCAAGAGTTCTTCAGTCGAAGGAGCCTCGGCCCGAGGCTTGTCGAGGCGACGTCGCTGTTCCAAGCGCGGATTTTCTGAGCTCCCGAGTTCAAGTTCGCTCATGGTTGTTGAAGGAGGGGGTCGTGTTTGCCCTGAACGCTGATCAGCGCGCGTGATCGTGCTGTCGGGTGGAGAGCGGGTGACAAGAAGCATTGCCAGCCCTTTCAAACGACAGTGAACACGTCTGGTTGCTTGTTTTCGTGAGCTTGCGACTACTGTACAATAGCACATCCGAGAGCGAGCGCTGTGCAAGAGAGGACGGTGTGTGAGTCTTTGGCACGGAAGCGTGACGAGCAAACTTGAGCGAGTCAAGCACCAACCTCGCAAATCCAGCGCCAAGCCAACCTCACTGGCAAGATTATCGCTGTCAATTGCAAAGATACCGACGTTTCAGCTGTGTCAGTTGAATTGAATACCAGCTGGCTTGGGTGGATATGAGAGACTTCCATTTCGGAAGTCTCTCATAAAGTCTCTCATACCCATCCTTGCAGGACTCCGCACATTGATCCGGCTCGGAGAGTACCAGTAAAGCGAACGCAGAGAGGAAGGAGTCGCATCAGTGAACCGATTATCGTCCAACGGACGAATCACTACAGACTCCCGTCCTACAAGGTCTGCAAACTCTGCAGAGTCAAGAACAGTGATTCGTCCGCTGGGAACACGGACTCTCCATGCAAATGCAAGCCTCCATCCTCCAGGATGAACTAACCAACCGCTCGTTTCACACCGATCACCGCGGCGCTGTTGCCTTGACTGTCAACCTCCAGTGGTGTTGACAATACATGGTGTGCATCTAAGCGCGAACGATGGCACCGTCGCGAGCAAGACGGGATCTTCGAGTAGATACTGTATGGTACCGCGGCATTTAATGACTTGCGACCATGAGTCTGGCACTCTGCCTGCGACAAGACGCACAAGTCAGAGTGCAATGGAATCGTGAGTCACCGGGAGATGTGGCAGCCGTGCTCCGCTGCTGCACCAGTCGCGTTCCAAGTGGCGCTTGCAAACCGTACGTCGAGCCATCAACTCTGTCGTCCAAACATTTCTCCGAGGGACCCGCTTTCGTTCTCACGCAGGACTGTGCGTCTGTCCCTCGCCCGAGCCAACCAACCGGTGATGCAGAGGCGTTTTGGTCTTCAATCACGAGCTCGCCGCAACAAGTGCTCAGGAGCTCACTTCTCAATTCGCCACGACCGAGTCGCATCCGGATCTCCCCACCACCAAGCAACTTCGTGCGACCGAGCGCCCGGCAACTTGACCACGAGATGGCAGGCAACCTAATGTCGTCGCTGCTCCAGAGCATGTTTCGCACCAAGCCGATGAAAGTCATCCAAGCGGAAGAGAAAGCAGAGGATCTCCCGCGCTCGCTCTCGCTCTTCGACCTCATCTGTATCGGTATCGGAGGCACTGTCGGGTCCGGCATCTTCTCCACCGCAGGCACCATCATTGCGACCACTGCCGGACCCGCTGCTGTCGTCAGCTGGATGATCGGCGGCGTCGTGTGCTGCTTCAACGCGCTCGCGTACATGGAGCTCACA
>JAASGD010001070.1:0-13541 GCA_023334115.1 Globisporangium megalacanthum | reverse complement strand
GGAACGAGCAAGTAGTTCTGAGCGACGTTCATTTGTCTTTATCGAGTGTGCTATATAAAGAAGATCAGTGTTGCGTTCTGTGCTGCGACGTGCCTTGCATCTTGTCTATTTAACTTGGGAGTGCTTCCTTTCCCCAAGGTCCTCCCCGGTTACAGCTGCTTTGCTTCGGATACTAACACAGAAGTTGTATCCTGCGCGAGCTTTGTTGGAGCGTCTCTCGAGCGGGCGCTCTTATTCGTTGTGCTGAGAATGTGGTGAGCGGCGCGCGCGTGAGTGTGGGGGAGATATACTGAATCCGAGCTGACCATTAATTGATCGCATTGTAATTCATTCAAGAACTTCTCGGCTTCAGGCGTCTTCTTGGGCGAGAGTTGGGGAAGGTGGTGAGGCGACCCGAGGTAGTGAGTTGCTTAGCATGGCACCTCCCCCCAGTTGGTCCCCAGTAAGTCCACAGTGGGGCTCCACAGCGACCGGGCATCCTGCAGGCTCTCCGCCGCGTAGCCACACCGACGCTCGTGCACGCCAATGAACTTCTCGACATCTGGTGCCGTCGCATGAATCTCTAGTAGGAATGTGACCGTATAGCGGTGCCCACCATCACCATCTTGTCTGAAGTGAGCGAACCAGGCGCGCACTGCGCCGTCCTGCTTCTTGAATCCGCGAAACTTTTACGTGGTCAGCCCAAGCGTCACCTCCGGATGTCTGACCGCCTGTCAAGTCGCCGCCATCCGAATTACGTCGCTGCTTTGTCCGCTGCCTCTCTTCCTTGGTGTTTGTCGTTCTCGCGTCAGTTCGACATCAATGTCCATTTCCCGTTGGAGCTCCCTCATCGGCTCAAAGTATGCGGTAAGTACCGACTGGACAGGAGGAGTCGGCCGTGTCAGCAATGCATTTCGTGTTCGCAGCATTGCTGGCGCAGCCGCTTGCCTCGCATCCTCCCTTCTCGAGTCTTGAGCTCACTGAGAACAAGCATCGCCATCGCCGCCGGTGAACACCCCAGAAGCGCGTGGCCGACGGTTTCAGCCGTGGTCTGACGCGCTCGTGGTGACCCGCCGCTCGGCCGAGCCCCCTTCCAACTCTGCGGCCCATGCCGCGGTCAGGGACCTGGCGACTCCAGCCAAGGTCCTGTGGCACCGCCGAGCGCCCCTCAGCGCCGGTCGGCAACACTGGTGCCCACTTTGGATTGCTCCTTTTTCCAAATCACTGGGCGTGTCGCGTCCTGATCTGCATCGAGTACCTCCATCCACCCTTCGCTGACCAGTCATCCTCCGCTATAGTCCGAGCAATGCCGTTGTCTCGAACCCGTTTTGATTCCTACCAGAGCGCCATGATGGACTTGAAGGAGATCCAGAAGCTGAACTAGCTCGCCTCTACCGGTGACGGAGCGCTGAGAGAGATCCGCCGCCAGCTCCAAAGCACATACGGCACCACGTTGAGCGGCTTCCACCCCTTGTTGGTGATGGCGGCATGCTTGCTACCCACCCATACTGGCTTACCATGCGGCTGCGGATGTATTAGTCGCTTTCATCGATCTTCATTGCTAAGCATAGGCCACCGGATGTGTGGTGTGCTGGTGCCCGCGAGGACAGCCAGCGACTCCAAAACAGGCTGCGCGAACCTGCAGTAAGTCGTCCGAGCTTGTTGCCATCTCCTAGTTTCATTGGAGTCGCCGCAGGGCACTCAGACCCGTCGGTGTTGGCGTCTGGCCAAGCGTTGTTGGCAGCGTGGCGGTGAGAATTCGAGTGCAAGATACGTCACGCCAGCGAGTGAGGTGGCAGCGGGCGGAGGGTGCGCGTGTGCTCGCCGTCGCCGCCAACGATCTCCCGACGACAGAGGTGACTAATCAAGACCGTGAGTTTGGTCTGAAGCACGCCATGCGCGCTGCATGTTCCCCAGCGGGCTATGATATGAAGAATGGGGGGGGGTCGTAGCTCAGTGTGCGACCACCCATTGGCAATGTATACGACTTGGAAGAGGTGCCATTCAGTTTTGAGTGCGTGGGTGGTTCGTCGCGACGACGGCATACCACCAGCAAATACAGTGGGAGGCGGCGGTGGTTCGCAAGATCAAAGATGCGTTCATCATAGATAAAGACTTCCACTACGCCATAAGCGCGCGCATCAGCTTCGGAACCGAGGACATTGCGTTCAATATAGAGGGCGACAATCGTCGCGCCGTTCGTCGTTGGACTGGAGGCGTCTCGGGCGCCACGAGTCTAGATCATGCGTACTGGTCGAGGGTGAGAAGGGTCCATCGAGTCGCGTGTGTAGGTGCGCATTCGGGTCGTGGCAACAGACGGTAGCCAGCGTGCTCGTACCGAAGCGCGACTGGAAGAGCCGGCTCCTCTTGCCGACGATATTGGCGGAAGTACGAGACGGAGCGGTTGCGGTGGCAATTGTTCACACTGGTAAGCTACCAGCGCGGCCGGCAGTTGGCTAGCGACTCGGTTATTGGAAGCCCGTGCAACACGGCAAGTAGCTCGCACCACTATAAGGTGCGTTGAGTCGTGATCGTGTGGTGCTGTAGCTCGAGCAGTTTCGGCGTGAGGTACAAGGACGTCTAGACAATAAGGGCAGTGATAGCGGAGCTGCCGGGGAGACCGTGAAGTGGAGTTGCAGTTGCTCGGAGCTTCGCGTAGCTACTCAAGAAGCATGAATGGTGTCTATCGCCTAACGTGACCGGTGTACGACAACATGTTCCCTCTGGAGATGCTGCACCGATTTACCTGCGGCGACTTCACAGGTCGGTTGCTGAGCAGGCAATGGTCCACGAGCAAGTGGACGAGGTGCTCCAGGACGGCGCCATTGAGATGGCCAACGGCGCGCAGGCCTTTCAGGTCATTCCCACGAAGAAGTGCGGGAGCATGACGTTTTGCGTGGACACCAGCGCGTTGAATGCCATGGCGACGAGGGATGTGTTCCTCGCATTGGTAAAGCTAATAACTTTTAGCCGAGCGATAGGGTTCACGTCGCTGGACTACCACGAGGGCGCGGGCACCGGATAGTTAGAACTCGCTGAGAGCGACAAGGACCGGACGGTCTTCATCACAAGGCAGGGACTCTTTAGTTTCAACCGAGTGCCTTTGGACTGAAAAACGCACCAGAGGTGTTCCAGTGCGTCATGGACTGTGCTCTCAGAAGGCTCTGAGTGGGGACGCTGATCGGTCTACTCGGATTATGTAGTCATCTACCCACGGGATACGATCGAGTACCTCATTCTGGACGTGGAGGTGGTGCTATAGCGGCTGTAGAGATTGGCACTCAAGCAATGTAAGTGAAGTCTCCGGTGGATGTGTTCGACTGCTTGGGGCACAGGCTAAAGCCAGGGGTGTCAAGGAACATGAGAGACTGTTGCCGGTAATGATGCAGTCAGGGACACCTAGTGACGTCAAGACCGGGAAACGCTTTGTTCATTTAGCGGGCTATTATTGCCGTTTCACACCCAAGTTTGAGACCAGAGCGGCGCCTATGACAAAACTACTACGGCAAGACGAACCATGGTAGCGGATCAGTGAGCGGCTACACGCGTTTGACGACCTCAAGTACGCGTTGGCAAAGAAGCCGGTGCTCGTGTCCCTGAGGTTGAGCAATATTTATGCTCAATACCGACGCGTCTTTGTCCGTCTGCGGTGAATGCTTGATGCAAGACCACGGCAGGATTCTGTAGGTGATCGTGTTCATGTCTAAAGTCAACAACCCATAACAACATGGCTATAACATGGCTAGAACCGCACGAGTGTAAATACTTGCCTGTGATGTTCGAAATGCAGCTGCTCCTGACATATTTGTACTGGTGGTGTCAATAGACCATGACAAATCGCGCCGCGATGCAGTGGTTGATGAGAACGAAGCAGATCAACGGACAGTTTCGTCATTGGGTGTTGTATTCAAGAGTACGACATTAAGTTGGTGTCCCAGCTGTACAAGGCAAGCTCCGTGTCAGACGCGTTGTCCAGAACACCCGTGCACATGCTCGTGGTTTGTTGTTTGGAGCAGTCGGTGAGCACAACAATTCGCCAGCACCAACAGCTACGCCAGCTGTGTGTGCAGGTGGCGCGCAATGGCAAAGACAGCTCAAGGTAGGTCAACGTTGGCGGTGGAGTACTACACATGCTGATCGTGTACACATCGAAGGTGGCACTGTCGGCGACTTTGGGGTCAGGAGTCTCCAGGTAGCGTTACATCAGTACGTGGAGTGGACACCTGAGTACATGGCAGACATTCGGGAAGGCAAATCGGTTCTATTGGTGGCCAACGATACGAACGATGCCAAAGGCTGAGCCAGCGCGTGTCGCGACTGTGGAAGTCAGAAGACATGTATGTAATATGTTGTGTCGCCACTTCACGGCCTTTGAGTGGGTGAGATCGGAGACCGGTGGTTGATCGCCGTCGCTGGATCATTGCGGATGACGCGGCTTGGCAACTACTACGTGCTCGCTGCGATCAAGTACTTGACTAAATACATCATCGTGGATCCTGTAGCACGATACATGCCGGCTTTTGTGACGTAGTTCTTGATCGATCGAGTGGCTTCTGCATATGGGCCTTTGAGAGAGGTGCTGGTAGACGGGGCCTTAGAGATGACCGGATGATTCGTCAAGACTATAGCTGAATTCCTACAAGCGGACCTGGTGAATCGGGTGCAATACAGGCCACAGCTGATGGGGCTTGTTGAGAGGTTCGATACAAAAGCGAAGGACATGGCAATTTACAGCTCGACGTGACAGGACAAACAGGGAGAATTGACGGCATTCACTTGTTACGCGTATATCACAGCATCGTAGAGCTCAATACGGATTGTGTCTTTAGAGCTGACGACCGAAAGGAGAGCACGGCTTCCAAGCGACATACTACGTCAAGATGCCGCCTAGAAGTCAGCAACATCAGCGCATGGTATTGAGACTTGAAGAGCAACCTTTGGACGGCAGGCCGCGCGCCGCGATCAGCGATGGCAAGGGTGCGTGAGCTTTAGAATACGCAGTGTAACAAGCGCACTCTCGGTTTTAGGCAGTTTCGCCTCTGAGTTTGGACGATGAGATCGCCACGGAGCAGCGGCAAGGTCAAACTGGTTGACAGGTAGTAGGGGTCTGCGGTGTTTGAGCGTGTGGCTGGCCACGACAGCTACAACGTTTCAAAGAAGGACACCGATGAGAGCCTGCTGGTGCATGGGTCGTTCCTTTGTGGTACTACAAATAGAAAGACCACCGCAACAGGATTGCGCGAGATGTAATGGGGTCACCGTACAAACCCGAGTAGATGCGTTCCTAGTTTCAACTATGATATCTCTATTCGGAAACCTCAAGGATTACCTCCATTATAATAGCTGGAGGTCTCCCGTGGCTGTGTGAATGGTCCTTATAGTCAATTCAGATGTCCTTTTTATGGGTGGCTATCAATGGGTTCCCTCGATTTAATCACTTCTTTAAAAAATGAATATAAAAAGAACAGAGTTAACGCCTCAAGAACCGGGAATATTACCGATCACTAATTTAATTTAATAGGTTTTCTCCGACAATAAATGTATGCTTCACATATGTTTTTCAGTATTGGTCACAGAAAAGATGTGATCTCCCCAACAAAAATATAAAAACCGAATAGCGACCATTTTACAACATTGCTGGACAGATGTCACAACCGTGATGCTGGAGGGGTGGTCCCAACAATTTCGGGTAATACAGTACATGTTCTTCGAAGTACAGTATGGACTGCGCCAAACGATTTCATACTAACGAGAAAATACTGCCAAAAAACTGACAGTTGTTTTTTTGCAATAAATAAATGAAAACAATTAGCTGCGACAAATCGCTGAGGTCATTTCACCACTGTATCGTAATTTTATTTTTATGATCAGGCTCAGCAAACATTTTCAATTATAATCATGGGCTAAATTGCTGCCACTTTTCGACTATGAGGCGTGCAGGTTTATTTTCTATAGTATACAAAATCCGGACATATTTTTATATCCGGATTTCGTATAATACAGAAAATAAACCTTGCTGTCCATAAAAATAATTTTTGCGCACTTTTTGCGACAAATTGCTGAGGGCTTTTCACCAGTGTATCACGAAAATTATGATAATGCTTTTTGTCAAGGTATACTACTCGTCCCAATTATCAATCGACACAAAAAATTTCTAAAGTAGGTTTTTGCTTGATTTGCCAAATATTGTCATAGAAATAAGCTTAAATCATATTTGTTCAATGTAAAACGAGGAGTTCATTGATAAAATTCGGTAGGTTTATCCCATCACTTTCTGATTGGTAAAAAACACCGAAGAGAAAAATATCGATATTTTGTCTTCAATTGTACTACTCCGTTCCAAAACAAGTACTACTCCGTTCCAAAACAAGTGAAGGTTCCACCCTTCTGCTTGTCCCGAAACAAGTGAAGGTATTTTATCTTGAAATTAGTATACCGGAGGGATAAAAATACTTCAACCAGTAAAAAAGAGGCAGAAGAATGACGAAATAGCCCACATTTCTGATAATTGTCTAGTTTTTGTTCATCTAGAATGGACGTTTTTGCCTGTCACGCCTGCACGTAGTCGTTGTTCGAACTTCTTGGCATCACATTTGACAGAGCATGTTCAGAGCTATACAAACGTAGCTCCCAAATCATTTTTGGGCAAACATTCGCTAAACGGCATCAAATTGACTTCTAACCTTCACTTGTTTTGGAACGGGGTAATATCTTCGACGTGCTTTTGATGTCTGTGAATTTACAACGATATTCAGATTCAGCAAGTTTTTTCTCTCTTCGCCCACGTAAATTGATATATTATTGCTCAAAACTATCAGATTTACTGACAGCTACTTTATGAGCTGTTGGACAGCAGCAAAACAAATCAACATTGTTGTGTAACTGTTTACAAACAAACACACTGACAAATTAGACGGTTTGGTATGGTTCTGCTGGTATTGGGTTTTGGAGATGTTTTTACATGTGATTGCATTGCGAAATAAATGAAGATATGTCTTATAATAAATATCCATATATAAGTTTTGCTATGTCCGGTGTCTGTCCTCGGGACGGTAACGCACATTTTTGAAATTTTTGAATAACTCTCCTAAACTGTCCGCTCATTTAATGTAATTTTACATAATTAGTTTGGGACGGCAGCATAAATACGCATCAAACCGTAAACATTGGCTAACAAAAACGTAGATTTGCATTGATTTCGCGACAATTTATCCCTTTTTAAGGGAAATCTCTCTCTACAACAATTAAACCAACCATGCGTATGGATGAATTACACTTACACTTATAGTGTAATCATTTGTTGTACGGTGATGTGAAAAAGCTTGGAAGCAAAAAAGCTTGCAGGACACTGCCACCAAGTGGTTCATCGAGGGAGGGCAAGCAAGTGGGTATGCGAAAGCGAGCATTCCAGTGATAGAATGCTGAATGTAGGGGGAGAGAAAGATAGCTGTAAAGTTCAGAGTTGCCAAACTACGAGTTGGAGGACGGTGCGGAGCAATGTTAGAGGAAGAGAGAGACTGAGATATGAAGACAGAGAAACGGAGAGGTGAAGAGAGGTGGAGAGAAGTTGAGGGAAAGAATGGGGAGAGAGAAGGGGGAGATACAAAATGGTAGAGAGAGAGAGAGAGTTTATCTGTGGTGGAGAAGTAAAATGAGCAAGTAATAAAAAAGCGAGAGAGAGGAGGTACGGGACCTCGGTTGAGGAGGGAAGGGAAGGGAACAGAACTCAGAAGGGCAGGACGGGAGAACTGGACGACGTGCAGAGCTTCCTTGGGGGCTCCCCAGGGCGTGGCCCTAGGCAAGAGCCTTGTATTACAGCAAAATTCTATGAACTTTCGGCTTTTGCCAAAATTGATTCCGCTTACGTACGCACGGCGTGGTAGAAACACTGCGATTACCAAAATTGACTCAACATGTGTTAAAACAAATTCTGGAGTGTATTTTCAGCTTAAAATCTGCTCCCCCATCAACGACGGAAATTATTGTACTGCTCCATGTGCCGGAAGTAACCGGCGCAATCGCTGCTTGTGACCAAGCGACTGCAACTTTCAATGGCAGCAAAGGGCTCGCGCTCCGACATAGGGAGCTTGCCTACGTATGAGTCCCTTCCATTTGGAAAAGAACTCATCTGTAGAGTTCAAAACGGGGAAATAGGGAGGACGAAACAAAAGAGTGTGTCCGAGAGCTGCAAGGGGGTTGCGAATGCTTGGTGCCTTGTGGAATGGCATGTTGTCCATGACAACGACAGCACGCTCAATGGACGCCTCTCTCAGTTTCTCCACTGAAGTGCTGATGTACGAGCAAAATGCGTCACCGTTGTAAGCCCCACGCTTTACAGAGTACAAAAGCAAACCAGTGGTGCTCATGGCGGCCGCGACAGAGAAGATCTGCTATCGCAGCGCGCCAACAGCCAGGTATGCTCGCTTTGATTGCACTACCCATCTCGCCCGCGCTCGTAGCGAGCACGAAAACCCAACCTCGTCCACAAAAATGAGATCGCGGGAGGACAGATGTCGAGTCTACTCGAGTGCGTACTCCTTGCAAAGCTGGATAGTTTAGGAGCAGTTGCAACGCTTGGGGACAGGCCAGACGACTTTGAAAGAGTAGTGAAACGACTTGAGCGCATGTCGGCGGGAGAAACATACACAGAGATCCTGTGGAGATTGGGTTCCACCTCTGCGCATCGCTGGGCTCATTGTGACGTCACTCCGGGAGTGACGCATCCGCTGGAACAAGGTGACGTGCACGGGTGACGTCGATTGTGACGTCATGGGTAGTGCGTCATCTTGCAGCTAGTCATTGCGTAGCAGAACATAGCATAAGTGTCAGGACAGGCTCGAGCAAGGCAACGAGCCGCTCCGAGCACTCTACATCAATGCACAACTCAATTTGCATCGGACTGCACATACGATTCGCCACAGAACCCAAAATTTGACCCTGCGCGTTGTGCGATGGCCTTAAGTGTTTGAGTGCAATCATAATCGATCCAGTCGCAGATGCGCTGGCGTTGTCTGTTGAAATGTCGTGGTGATCGCCCAAGGCGAGGTCTTGGTTGCTCTTGCGGACTCGCTCTAAATTCTTGATGGTCTTCTCAAGAGCGCTTGGGTTGATTTTTAAAGCAGATGCTGCGGCGGCGATCTTGCAGCCCTCCTCGACGACCAGCGAAACCCCACGTGACTTGAGGGAGAGAGGGATGGCGTTGTAGGAGCGCTTGGACGGTGTGGTGGCGGAGGATGTGGTGGTGGCTTTAGATGATGCGGTGGTGACGGCGGTGGAAAATGCGGCGGTGGTGGTGCTGGCGGTGTCCATGGCGTGTTGCGAAGCGAATTGTGAAATGAGCATTTTGAGCTGTTATGTTTTCCGCCATAGAATTTTCGAGAAAGTTTTGTGGTTCAAGCGGAATCAATTTTGATACTCGCAGTGTTTCTACCACACCGTGCGTATGTAAGCGGAATGAATTTTGACACAAACCGAAAGTTCATTGAATTTTGCTGTATAAGTGATGGGATAAATCAGCAGACCTCCAGTCGGATGGCTGTAACTACTCTGGATAGAATCCAGAAAATTGCTACGAACGTGAAGCATCAGGTTATGGCATGAATATTTAATGCCTTAGCAAAAATGCCATACTGTATCTTCGCAATCTTCATGTGAGTTGGTAACTTCGACCATATCAAGAATCTGCATTTTGGAGAGCTATAATTCATAGGACTGCAATGCTTATTTGTTTACATGGTTCAACAACAAAGCAAACGAAATGTAGGAGAACTGCTTTTTGCCAATATCAATTTATGGCTGGTCATAATTGACTTTATTGCCCAGTGTTTCGACTTTTGAACGAAAACAACCCAGAAAAGCGCTGTAGGCGGACGAGAGAAAATGCGGGCTGGAAATGCATCGACTGCATGTCTATGCGCAAAATCAAACATGTCGAGACAGTGCTCGTTTTCGGGGTTAGCAATTTAGCACCTAGTTGTTCTTTTGACAACCAAATGAGAGACTGGAAGTTCTCGGCCAAAAATTGCTGTAATGTAATCTCTGCCAATCAGCAGGCGCTATTTCCGTTTTGCTCAGTTTCATTGGGTAAAAATGTATGGCCATGGCAAAAACTGATACTACTGTAGTCCATGCCATAATCTGGTGTTTTACGCTAGTAATATTTTCCAAAAATAGCAAACACATTTTGCGACAAATCGCTGAGTACATTTCACCAGTGTTTTATCTCACGAAGTTACGCACTTTAATTTTTGACAGCGTATACAGACATTTCTGACCTTACCGTAATCATGGTCAGAATTGTTGGCATCTTTCGACAGTGAGGTTGCGAAAAGACTTGGCTTTTATGCTAGCCTTTTCGTGACGCTGGCTTTTGGTCACAACCCAGACAGACAGTAATTCAGCACTCGCCGTACACACCACACCGCGCGTCGTCGGCCCACGACGCGAAGCGCAGTGAGCAACCTCCACCAACCGCCTCCCAGCCCACTTCAGCATGGACGAGTGGGTCGACAGCGAGTTCGAGGACTCGCCAGTGTCGACGCAAGCCGGCATCGGCGGTGTCTTTAGCCAGAGCCCCAACGGTGCGCGCAAAGCGTCGACCGCGTCTGGTCACGGCGGCGTCACGTCCATGCCGCGCACGTTCTCAACCGACTCAGTCGACAGTGTCCAGTACCACGAGCAGTTCTCTTCGTACGCACGGCCAGTGCAGCAGCGTGCGCCGTACTTCCAGGACGTGCCAGTGCGTATGGTCCCCGAGACCGCGGCGAGCGGGAGCCTCGCATCAAAGCGGATCGTGATCCGTGGGATCCAAGAGCAGTCGCTCAAGATGCTCTCAATGGCGTGCCAAGCCGTGGTCGTGCGGGGCGCGTCTGGGAGCTACCATGTGTACCACCTCGAGATCACGAGCGACTACTACCGCCAAAAGTGGATCGTGTGCAAGCGGTACTCTGAGTTCTACCGCCTGCGCAAGAAACTGCTCGCACGGCTCGCGGCGCACAAGAAAGCGCGTCACTGTCGTGCGTGTGGGACACTCTTCCAGCAGCTCCAAAGCTTTGACTTTCCAAAGCGCCTGGAAATGTTCCAAGACAAGCTCGCACTCGTTGCGAAACGGACGAGCGGGCTCGAAGCGTTCGTCGTCGCGCTCTGCCAGTACCTCGCGGGCGATGGGGACATGGCCGTGTGTACAGAGATCACGTCGCTCCGGTTCTTCACAAAGGAGTTTCTCCTCTTCCCGCTCGAGCACGAGTGCCAGCACGTGCGTGCGATCCGGCAGCTCAAGTACGTCGACCCACGGGACGTGCACGTCGACAGCGAGACGTGTCCGATCTGCCTCTCGGACTGGGGCGAGCTCGACGGGAACCAGCTCGTGCTCGCGCCGTGCGGCCACTTTTTCCACGAGCACTGCATCAACGAGTGGTACCGTACGCGCTTCGACTGCCCCATGTGCCGCACGATCGCTGGGCAGGAGTGAAATGAGGAGGAGGGCGTGATGACAGCAGAAGGACCTGAGTGAACGACAGGAGCACGAGGAGGGAGGGAGGGAGGGAGGAGCGCCTTGCGAACCAGTGTGGGTGTATGTGTATAACGACGATACGAGGGAACGAACGCACTGGAGCTTCAGGACATCGCTCTCGGCCGGTTCTTGTATGTATCGAGTGGTTCTCCAAGAGCTTTCTGTGGTCGTTGTATCACGTCAGAGACGCGCTTCCGAAAGTGTTCCTGTGCGCATACACCTTCCGTCGTCATCAGCTCTGATACTTCGCACTCTCTCGTATGAATTCGACACCAGAGGATATTGGGCTTCAAGTCTCGTGGCGGACACTGCTGGCACAATGACAACTGGGGCGTATTCAATTTGGCTGCTTTCTCCCCATGATGCTTGACGTGCAGCGCACGACAGAGTGGCTAGTAGTGAGTCTGGTGAACAGACTGAAACAGACTGCACAGAACAGATAACATTTGAGTTAAAATTTCAGAAAAATCATAAAATCCAGATTTCAGAAAGGTCTGATGGCCAGATAGTGTTTGGCCATCAGACTTTTCTGAAATCTGGATTTTGTCTGGCAGACATGCACAGACGTTCCTGTGAATCGCGTTTCAATGGCACCAAGTGGCCGGAGAACGGTGAGTGTACTTTTGATCGACAAAGGCTCTCGAGCCATTTGCCCTCACTTGCCAACTTGCGCTCTCAGCACACTTGAAGCTCTCTCAATTCCCAATCTCTTGCTTTTGTCATCCTCCAAGATCCAAGTCAGCATGGGCTATTTCAACGTCGTAGTGCTCAAGAACCGTCAGTCGGGCATGGTGCTTGACCACTACGCAGGAGAGCGCATCGAAGCCTACGATTCGAACACGACCAACCTCAACCACCACTGGCGACGCGCTGTCGGGCACGAAGGCTACATTAGCCTCTTCAACGTCCGCACGGACAAAGCGCTCGCTCACTACGCTGGCCAGCAAGTCCAGACACGCGCCAGCCCCATCGATATGAACTGCTTGTGGGAGGAACTCGACGTCGGGGTCGCGGGCTTCAAAGCTCTCCGGAACGTCGCCACAGGCATGCTCCTCGACCACTTTCGCGAACAGTCCATCCAAGCGTACACTAGCGAGACCGACCACATGAGCCAGCACTGGCAGCTCCTCGCTGTGCCTCCAGTGCGTCCTCACAACCACCACGTCCAGGCGACCGACCCTGGAGCTCTCGAAATCGACAAGTACGAGATTGTAGCGCTCGCAAACTGCAAGACTTCGATGGTGCTGGACCACTACGCAGGTGACCGCATTGAAGCGTTCAATGTGGATGTGACTGACCCGCACCACCAATGGTACCGGATCCCACTCGGTGACGGCTGGTTCGCATACAAGAATGTGGCGACTGGCAAGGTACTTGAACACTACAGCGGTGAGTCGGTGCAGGCGTTCACGACGATCACGCACCTCCCGAGCCACCAGTGGCGTGAAGTGCGTGTCGGGAACGACTCGGCGCTTCTGGTTGTGAACCGCCAGACAGGGAAGGCGCTGGACCACTGCAACGAGATGTCGATCCAAGCGTGCGGCTCCAGGACCGAGACCGACGTGACAGCGCACTGGAAGCTCCTGTATGTGCATCGCGGATCGTAGCGAGTACTAAAGTAGTACTTTGCTTTCTTCTCTGTCGGCATTCCGATGTCCCATCGAAGCATCCGTTTGTGTGGCCAGCTTGCCTTACTGCAATACAGACAACACACAGTTCAATCACAGTTCAATCACGCACAGTTGTGGCACAAATCGGGTTGAGGAACATCGTTTTTCAGGGACAAAAGTTTGAATACTGAAATCAAGTCAATTAATTACTTTTCAGTTGTCGCCCACAAGAACACAAGAACGCAGTAAAGGTGGCCCGATTCACAATTTCCATACATCAGGACATCCCCACCAGACCGCACCGGTCTCGCTAAACTCCACGCTAAACAGCTTTGGCGGAAATTAAAATTTGGCGTGGAAATCTATCCTCCACACCAATCACGCTAATTGTAAATTGTGCAAATAGTCTCGCCAAATTTGGCGAGTTCACGCCAAACAGG
>JAASGD010001069.1:0-13544 GCA_023334115.1 Globisporangium megalacanthum | reverse complement strand
GAAATGTCACATAGAATGGACATTATACGTATAAAATATTGGTGACAGCAGGGCGCTTCTTTGACAATTTTCACTGGTACAGTTCTCATGCTCATTCGGTGAGCTGCTTACCACAGAAGTATCCACTCACTGCATCTCACTCACACATACACGACCCACGCACGCCACGGAACCTGCGGCTTTGCTTTCGCTGCTGCTATGCCGTTGTCGCGGGCTTTGCTAGCAACTGGCGCACTGGTCCAGCCACAGCAGGGACCAGGAGCTTGACGATCTCTGGCTGCGGCCCGCCCGCCTCACAGATCCTCTTGTGTGCCAGCACGTGTTCTTCTGCGGCTCGAGCGCGTTTCAGCGAGTTCTCCGTCTGCAGCGCTTCGAACCCTCGTGCGGCGTTACGGTTGAGCGCCGCCAGCTCGTTCGCTGAACCCACCGTCCGCGAGAAGCTGTTCAGCAATCGGCTGTTGTCGTTGGTCTCGAGCTTCACGCGCGTTGGAGCAACGCCAAACGCACTCGAACCGAGCGGCTGGGAGCTGTTCTCAAGCTTCACGCGAGTCGTACTGACGCCCACCGCCGGTGAAGCCAGCGGTTGTCGGAAGCGGCTCGCGTATGCTGCCTGGGTCGGCGTGGTCACAAGCGACGGGTGCGCTGCCCAGTCCCGTTCTCTCTTCAAGACGCCCCTCAGCTCGGCCATCAGACTGTCGTTTGACGAGCGCTGCTCCAGGGAGCTGCTGCCGTTGAAGTCCATCTCACCGTCTTCGTCGCCGGTCTCGCCGTCCTCGTTCGTTTCCAGCTCGTCGTCGTCGCTCATTAACTCGCCGCGGTCGTAGCGCTCCTGATACTCGCGCTCAGCGCGCACAGAGTCGTCGTCTAAGTACAGACCGACGTAGCGGGAGCTGCTCATGTAACTGTTCTGACTGTCGAACTCGCTCTCGCACTCGATCTCTCCAGCATTCGACCCGACGATCTCGACCCGTCGCTCACGGAGCTCCTGCCAGCGCTCCCAGCGCTCCCGGCGTTCCTCACGAGCGATCTCGCGCTCTGCTGGCCCGGACCCCTCTCCAGACCAACTGGAGTCGTCTTCGCTTTCGTACGGGTCTTCGTACTCATCCGGGTACCTGTAACGCACCGCCACGAAGTCGTTCGGCCGTGGCGCGCGAGCCGTGCGCTTGTAGCCGTCGCTGCGGCTGCTAAGTGGCAGGCTGGCCGCGTTGGTTTTCGTCTTGACGCTCTGGGTGCTGCTGTTTACCGCTTGTGTCGCTACCGGCTGATCACACGTGAGCACCCACCGCATCATCTCATCGCTGAGCGGAGGACGGGAAGCGCGTCGAGCTGCCTCCAGCTGAAGCGACAGCGCCTCCGCAGTGGCTCTCGATGTTGGCGGCGCCGTGTTCGGCGGTTGCTTCAGCTTCGCTGTTGGTATCGGACGAACGGGCAGTGGGCGAACTCGCACTGGGTTGTCACCGCTGTCGTCACGACTGCGACGGAGAAGCGTTGAAATGAATGACTGTGATGGTGCTGCCGGCAGCGCGAACGCCTGCTTGGCCCACGCGGCGACCGCCAGCTGCGTCATCTCTGGATGCGACGCGCTGTGTGCGCAAATCTCCTCGCGTTGCTGGAACGACAGGCAGCGAGCTGCCATCGTATATCGTGTGCTTGTGAATGAATGAGCTCTTCGTCTCGAGGTCAGTTGAATTGTGCCTATGTTGCGTTTCTGCTGCAGGTGGATGCTTTTGGCTGAGGTATGAACATGCATACTGCAGACTTGCACGATGGATTTCTTCACTTGGAATTGTACGTGAGTGTCGGATTATTTTAAATCTTTGTTGAGGACGACACGCAGAAGCTTCAACATGCGAATCATTGGTGAGATTTTTGAAAGAAAAACATATGCGTATACAGACCAATCTATGCTGGAGACAGTGCTTGGAGTGGCAGAAACGGCTATCCAACTCATTCGATAGATAACAACAGCGGAAAGTGGACTTTGGAAATGATGGATGCGCAATGTCGTTTTTTTCGCCCCCAAACACGTCAAAGTCGAATTTCCTCCTCGCTGCTGCGTCACTCGTTCTGAAGCAGTTTGCTACCCTCCCCCTCATCAAGCAGCACAAGCTCACGCTCACGCAGCCAAGCTCCACCACCATGACTGACAGCACCGCCACCTCTACGAACGCTGTCTGGGACGAGGAGACGCAGACATTCCACGGCGGCCAGGACTGGAAGTTCCTCGCCAACTTTGCCGAAGACTTTAGCGTCACGACGAACGGTCTCGGCACCCCTGCTGGCGCGCTCGCGGCCGCCACTGCGTCCGTGCACACGATCCACCACTACCCGCCAGCGGACTTCCAACCCGCGATCAGCCACCTGGCCGAGTTCCTGTGGCCTGGGCAGGGCCAGCAGCACCTCGAGCTGCTGCTCATGGGCAACGGCGCGTCCGAGCTGATTGACCTCGTGATCCGCAGCGTACAGCCTGGCGGGTGGCGCCCCGGCGGCACGCGTACGCAGTACAAGGAGTACGAGCGGTCGAGTAAGGCGGACGGGCGCGAGACGCTCGCGTGGGACGACCCGTCGGCTGCGCTCACGTGCATGGTGAATCCAACGAACCCCACAGGCGACTATCTCGACGTGGCGGCCATGAAGCAGTACATTGAGACGCACTGCCCAGACCACCACACGATCATTGTGGACGAGAGTATGCAGCCGTGGGTGGGCCCGCACTGGCGCCAGGACAGTCTCATCCACGAGCGCGCGTGGGTCCAGCAGCTCGCTGCCACGCGCCACATTAACGTCTGGGTCATGACGAGCTGGACTAAGATCTGGTCGTGCACGGGGCTCCGCATCGGCAGCGTCGTATCGCCCACTGCTGCCCATGCGGCTGCGATCAAGAAGAAGCAGGTGCCTTGGTCGGTCAACACGATGGCGCTCGCGTTCGTCTCGGCAGTCGTTCAGGACGACGCGTACTTGCGCGAGACGTGGGCCGTCACGCCGGTCTGGCGCGCTAACCTCGTTGACGCGCTCCAGCAGCGCTTCCCGCACTGGGAAGTCCACGGCCAGCCGTTCCTGTCGTGGGTCTGGGTCGACACGAAAGCAGCGGCGACGAGCGAACGCGCGTGTGCGCTCGCCAAGCAGCACGGCGTGCCCGTGCGCTCGGGCAAGCCCGGCTACGAGCTCCCAACGTTCATCCGCGTCGCAGTACGGAATCCGCAGCAGACGGCCGTGCTGCTCAAGGCGTGGGAAGCGCTTAAGTGAGCGAGCGCAAAGGGCAACGCAGCTGCTCGTCCCGCGATCTCTATGAGTTGTTTCCTTTTCGCTTGCGCTTCAAAGATCCCGAGCGACTGAAGTGACAATCACTCTTTTTTGCACTTTCATGCCGTCATTGTCATCCTCGTGCAGTTTGTTTTTACTGTCGTTTACTGTAGTTCGTACATGCGGCTCCTCTCTCGCACTCATCCACCTGGTTACTCGCGCTCCAGCGCACAGCGGGCCTCCAGGCGCTTGAACTTGCTCTCCCAGCCGCGGATCACGTCCATGTACTTTTCGATGAGGTCGTGCTTCTCGTTCAGCTCGCTCTCGAGGTTCACGACCTCGGCCTCGAGCTCGCTCTGCTGCTGTGACGCCGCCGACTCGTTGCCGAGAAAGAGCAGCTCGAGCTGCTTGGCGTGCAGGAAGAGCTCTTCGAGCCGCGCCTCGAGCTCCATGGCGTCGGCCGCGTCCTGCTGTACGGGATTGAAGCGGCAGTGGGGCGGGTACTGGATCGGTGGGCACACGAGCGCCAGCGTCTTGGCGAACGCGCTGTTCATGCCTGCGAGGCTGTGCGCGCCAGTCGTCGGTGGATTTGACCCCGAAGGAGACGTCGAGGTGGAGGACGGAACTACCGCGGCCGCGGCCGCAAGCGGCGTTGTCACAGCCGTCGCGTCCGCATTCGCGCCGCCTTCTGTCTTCACCTCCATCGTTTTGAAACTGTGGAAATGCACAGAAATTGAACAATTTATTGCTACAATAACATTGCTTTTTTAGAATAAACCCAATGCTTGATCCACATGCACCTCGCAACAAACGCTTTCTTTCGCGATCGAGCGCACTCTCCGCAACGAGCTTACGTCCAGCTCAACGCAGCATAACAGCCAGCAGTTCCATCCATCCAACCATCCTCGTCTCGTCCCTTGCCTCCAGACGCTGTCTTTGGCTCGCTCTTAGTGCGCCTCAGCGTGGTTCGTTGTTACCACCAGGCTGCTCGTGTTCCGGCGGCCCGAGTGCACGCTCACACTGTACACGAGCAGGCTCTGGCACCGCTCGCACTGGTGGCTCTCGGTCGAGTTCTCGTAGCCGCACGTGTCGCACGAGACGCCCACAAACGACGGTACAATCACTGGGAGCCCGTTCCGGTACTCGCGCTGCACGCCGAGCGCCGTGTCGAGGGCGCGCCAGAGCGGCTCTGCGAGCGCACACGACACTTCGCCGCCGAGGATCTGGCGCGCCGTCACGTTACTGCCGTAGAGCTTCGCGTTCAGCGACCGCCGCGTGCAAATCACGGCGCTCGTGAGCCCAATGCCGCCGTAGAGGCCTTTGCTGTGGCTGTACGAGTAGTTCGGCGCGACGCCGCCGCGGCTGAGGTTCACGGACGCACTCGCGGCTCGGCCGATTGGACCGACGGCGAGGTCGAGCTCCGAGCCGAGCTGGAACTGTCCGTTGCGCGTAAACACTTTGACAGCGCTGCGGGTGTTCAGAATGATCATGTACTTGACCATCTCGCCGCCCGCCATCATCCCAAAGCCGAGGCCGCCAGAGCTGATGAACGACGGCGCCGACCAGCCAGCGGCCGTGCGCGAGATCACAAAGCCGTTGCCAATCTTGCCCGAGAAGAGGAAGCCGACCTTGTATACCGTGAGGAAGACGAGTCCGTACGCCTCGACGAGCAGCTCCCCTGGGATCGACTGGTCTTTCAGTAGCTTGGGCGAGAAAAACGTCTCGACGACCTTCACAGCGTTGCGCATCTCCTTCTGGAGCTTCCCCGTGGACGTCGCGTCCATCTGATGGTCGCTGCCCGGGTGGTGCGAGCGGAACGGCGCCCACGAGTTCGAGCGGTCGCGCAGGTGCGGGTACGCGGCAGGCGCCGCTGCAGCGCCAGACACGGACGCTGCGGCCGTCGTGCGCGTGGCCGGTGCGTCGTCAAACACTGTCGTGTCGCGGAAGCCCGTGAAGAAGTTCGCGTCTGCCGTGTCGGAGCGTGTCAGACCGCCCGAGGAACGCGCAGCAGGGGCGGCTGCCATCGACTGTTGCTGCTGTTGCTGCTGCTGGAGGATGAACGACTTGCGTGACGGTAGCTGTGTGGGATGCGATGATGGCTGCGACGTGGGCGGTCCGGCAACCGCGTGCGAGGACGAGAGGAAGTTGTTGCTGCGGCTGCTGCTGGGGGCAGCGGTCTGCATGGCAGTCGGTCGTACAGAACACGGAAAGCGGAGCAGAGATCGCGGACCGTCTGGTCAAAAGGAGACGGCGCGCGAGAGTATGAAGTGCGGGGTCCTGCTTGATCGCGGAGTGGCGACTCCTCTCGCTATCTCGCTCGCTCTTTTCCAGTTGGTCCTGTCTCCAGTGGCACGTGCGCCACACTGTTTAAGGTCTGAATCAGTTGCATCGAGTCGGTTTGGTCCGAATCTAGATTTTTTTGACGTGGAAAGTGTGGGCTACGCTAAATGTGGCAAGAAAATGAGGGGTGTGAGAGCGATTGCGACCACGTCAAAGGGGGAAGAGAATGGAATGGATTGGACTCAGAGGGATGGAGTGCATGTGTGCGACGATATTCCAAGGAAGCCGATGTAACGCTTGGCAGCAGCATCACACAATATACCCAAGCCCACAGCGCTCTGGAGCTGGGAAATACAGTCGTTCAAGTTACTTCTGTGCCGCTCGCTCTTGGCCCTCTAACTGCTAGCTCAGTGTGCGCGTCTCCCACACCCTACGGTCTGTAAGATTAAACGATGATCTTCTCGCTCGCACTCCGCCAGCCGTCGGTTACTGAGCCGTCGTGGCAGGGACACCGACTCGGCCGCAGCAAGTGCGCACTCCGTATGCGTGACGCCATCACCTCCAGCAGTCGAAAAAACCGAATGAGACGGCAACGACCGACGTAACCAGCCAATCGTCTAGCTCCAGTGCTCGCGGTGGTGCTCGTCGTTCGCGGCGACGCCCCATTTGATGGTGCCAATAAGGAGCACAGCCGACGGGATAAGCAGAAGGCCGTTCTCGCGGATCTTGCGCACAGTCTTCTGCGGGATCGTGTTGAGGAGGCTGCGCACTGGGGCCACCTCGTACGGCGACAGGTGGCGCGTCATGCGGCCCTTCTCCGCGCCAAACTTGGCCCACCACTTGACGAGGTTCACGGACGGAGGCATCTTGATTGTCTAAAGTGCTGCTGCTGCTGCTGTCGTGTGCGCCGCTCCTGCTCCTTCGTCGAAATGCTGGTGGTCGTGTCTGCGGCCCATGAAAAACGCGCAGGCAGTCGTAATTACGATTTCGGTTGTAAAAACCCTCGCATCAGAGTTGAGTCTCGAGGCGATCAGACCATGATTCGCCTCACTTTCTTAGGCGCAGAACCAATCAGAGACACCATTTGACACCTCTGATTTCTTCTGAGCGGGATCTGAGAAAATCTCGCAGTCCACCAACATCACCTCACAAGATATCGAGCTCAAGAAGAGCACGCGATCTTGGTTGCTCAACTCGAAGCACCAAAGCAGGCGTGGCAACGTGTTCGCAGTATCATTGCGAGGGGCTTCCCTCCCTTTCATCGCATTCGATACTTCAGGTCAAACAATACAGTCTCAATGGCTCGCATGAGAAGGCCATCATGGAAAGCCAACATCCAGGCAACTTGTTCTGAGTCCCCCTGCATTCGGACTGTTGTGTGAATGCTGGCTGCCTGCGAGAGTCAAGCGTGCGTTGGTGGCGTGGGTGCGCGATGAGAGGAAGTGATTTGGCTTTGCTGTGCGCAGTATTGTCGCGCGCCTGCAGCTGCTCACTTGAAAACCAGAGGTTCACTACCGTGATCGCAAGACTCAAAACGCAAGCGAGTTGCACTGGAGCGTGGGTGTGCATTTTGGTTGGTTGTTGGTGGCTTTGGATGACTCGTGTGCGCTTTGCGTGTGGAGAGGCTGAGAGCCTTCGGTGGGTGGGTGCACTTTCGGAGGTGATAGGCTCGCGCGAAAATCCACGATGTCAAACCTTTCAGACACGATGTCGAACAATCGAATCCACCCAACCTGAGTTTTGTTGGGGTCCGAAGTGTCCTTTCTACCTTTGTTTGCCAGAACCCTTTGCAATCCGATGGATGTAAACCGATAGCTTTTTTTCACAGGTATCCAGTCACTGGCGTGCTTTTTCATTTGACTGCTGTTCAGTATGCTCACTCTCTCTCACCCCCTTCCCATGTCGCGCGAGTGTCGAGCGAGACTCGAAAGACAGCGCAGATCATTTCCAGATTTGCTCGCGGCTTCCTTCGCGACCAAGGAGAAAGTAAACCACAGGCTCGGAACAATGGTCGCCCTGCGCAAGTCGCTCGTGCTCGCGGTGCTCGCGTGCTCCGCTGTCGTCGTCGTCGGTGCGGACTCGAGCCACCACCACCACCACCACAAGGCCGCGGCCGCGCACCACCACCACAAGAGCGCCGAAGTGGCGACAGCGAAGGACGCGCACCACGCGAAGGCGCCGGCGCCATTGGGCGAGGAGGACGAGGAGGAGGAGAGTGAAGAGGAGGACGACGACGCGAGCGGCTCGCTGGATCACGTCATCGTGCTTCGTGGCGTCACGTTCAACGAGACGGCGAACGCGACCGCGCTGGCAGGAAACGAGACGGCGAACGCGACAGCGCTGGCTGGGAACACGACGGCGAACGCGACGGCGAACGCACTGAAGCCGACGCCTTTGGAGGTTGGTGACGAGGAGGAGGAAGAAGAGGAAGAAGAAGAAGAAGAAGAGGAGGAGGAAGAGGAGGAGGACAAGAAGAAGAAGAAGGAGCACAAGAAGACAACGAAGCACGGGAAGGGCATTCTGGACGACCTGGAAGACGACATTAAGGACACGGTCGACAAGGTCAAGAACGCGACGAAGAACGGCTGGGACGTGGTGAAGAACGGCACGAAGAACGGCTACGAGGCGGCCAAGAACTTTACGAAAGACGGTGTTGAAGTGGTCGTGAACGTGACGGAGAACGCGGTCGAGGTCGTGAAGAACAAGACGGCGAGCGCAGTGAACGCGACGAAGGACTTGCTGGACGACAGCGACTCGGAGGAGGACTCGGAGGAGGAGGAGGAGGACAAGAAGCACCACCACCACCACCACAAGAAGCACCACGACAAGGGCATCTTGACGGACATTGGCGGCACGATCAAGAACGTCACAAAGAAAACGGTCGACGGGATCAAGGACATTCTGAACGGCACGGAGAGCAAGAACGCGACTGTCGAGCCGAAGGGCGAGAAGCACCACCACCACCACAAGAAGCACCACGCGAAGGACATCTTGACGCACATTGGCGACACGATCAAGAACGTGACGAAGAAAACGGTCGAGACCATCGAGGACTTAGTGAACGGCACCGAGTCGTCGAGTTCGGGTTCGGGTTCGGTCGCCGGGAAGAAGGAGGAGGTGAAGGTGCAGGGCACGACGCTCTCGACGACGGCAACGGACGAGACGCACCGCATGGGCATGGAGTCGTTCGCAATCATTGGCTCGGTCGTCGGTGCGCTCGTGGGCGTGCTCATGGTCGTGCTTGCGGTCACGGCCCGCGCCCGCCGCAATGCTGAGAACACGTCGGTGCTTGCGGACGACGACGCTGCCGCCGCTGCGATGGACGGCGAGTCGGACGACGACTCGGCGACCAGCGACGCGCTTGAAGCCGGTGAGGCGGGCAAGGGCTCGGGCGACGAGAAGGCGGACGAGGAGGAGGGCAGCTTTGAGGGCTCGGTGTAGACAGGCAGGCAGAGTGACTGACTGGCAGGCCGACACGAGCATGTGAGCCGCCCCGTGCGTTGAAAGATCGTTTTGACCTTTTTGATTTGGATCGCTTGTGTCTGTCGTGTTTAGTGAGGTACCGGAGGATCTTCCTGATTTTGAGCTTTTGGATCGACTGAATGGCTGTGTCATTAGTCGTAGGACGCTGCGGCACAGAATGGGCACCTGGACGTTGCGGTTCCTCCACGAAGAACGACACGCGGCCTACGCCACGTTTGCGATGGACAGTGCGGCTTCCTGGTCATCGTGAGGTACCTACACGAGCACCGGACTGGAAGCTGCACGAAAGCCGCACTGACTGTGCGGCGCATGGCGGTCACTTGGCTGTTGCCCAGTTCCTGGTCGAGCACCGACACGAAGGCGAGCTAGAGGCGGCTCTTGTGCAAGCAGCGGAGAATGGGCGGGAGGCAGTCCAAGCGTACCTCCAGCAGGTGATTTCGACTCGAGGCGAGTCGATAGGCGAGTGAGAGCGCATCGCGTGCGCCAGAAGCTCGCGATCCAATTCGCGTTTGCGCTGACTCACTCTTTCGAGCTGCATGACCTCAGCTTATTCGTCGTGTGAGGCACTCGAACGCGAACAGATTGTCCCTGTTGACTGGAAATCATCTTCTGAGTCAACCATGAGCTCTCTGAGAGCAGCAAACTTGACCACTTGACCAGTCTCAGTACAGACTGAACAGAATGAAGGGGCCATCCACGAACAGAGATGAGGTAAGTCGTGCGGCACGACGCGTGCCAATTTCTGCCGAGTAACGCGATACGTTATCAGGAAAGTAGGTCCAGCAAAAGTAGACCCGAGATGCCGAGACGCCGAGAAACCGAGAGCATCCAGGCAAGTGCGGTAAGCAGCTGTGCGGTGCCTTCCTTCTCGATCTCGAACAGGGTCTGACCTTCGATTCCTGTCGTCCAAAGCCACCATTCTTCAATTTGCCTCTACACGCAAGTTCGCGTCAGTCTTGCCAGTCAACACCCACACTCACTGATTGGCACAGAATGACGGCGACTACAACAAGTACGGTCATGTACAAGCTCATCCAGTTCTCGCTACTCTTCCAGCTCGTCTCCGCAGCTCAGAACGACACGGCGAGCGACACGACCACCTCGATATTCTCCTCCGCCCAGGGCATCCAGGCTGGCGGCACGCTCATCGCGTTGATGGCGCTCTCGGCCGGCGCAGTCGTCTGCTTCGCCGGGTACAAGTTCAAGCGTCCAACGGTCTTTGTCGAGGGCTTCATGATCGCTGGTGTGCTCGCTTCAACCATCGTGGAAGCAATGTTCAAGAACCAGTCGTACGTCGCCACGGCGTCCTGGGTCGCGTTGATGATCGGAGGCACCCTGGGCGGCTTGGCCATCCTCTCGACGTACAAGCTCAGCGTCTTCTTGACGGGGGCTACCGCTGGTGTGGTGCTCGCGATCATGATCAACACGTCATTCGGCTACAAGATGTGCCCAAGCGAACCGCTGGTCTCACTCGTCGTCATTGCGATCGCGTTGGGACTTCTCTGTGGCGTGCTCGCGCTCAAGTTGGAGAAGCCCATGATCGTGGTCGCGACGAGCCTTGTCGGAGCTGGGCTGTTCGTGTGGGGGTTCGGCTACTTTGCTGGTAACTTCCCAAGTCCGAGAGCTCTCAAGCACTACGCAGAGAAGAACGCGAGCGGGCACTGGGATTACGAGCTACCGTCTGCGTGGTGGGCCTACATGGCGATCATCCTCGTCGTGTCTGTGATTGGGATGGTCGTGCAGTTCCACAAGACCGCTTGCGCTGACGAGTCGGAGATCAAGAGTGGAGTGTCGTCCCGTGAGTCCATGCAGAAGCTGCCAGAATTCACTGCAGTGGAGACGCCGCCTAAGGGAGGCTACATGCTCTTTGGCAACCCAATCTCGCCTGCCTGAGCCTGCCACCGGACCATTTTTATATACCGCAGGAGACGTGCGTGACTGACCGACAGTGCTGTCCTCAGCCAGCACGTTATCTGGGTCGATGTTAGTCCATCAGTTCGAATACTAGTACATCTCGTCCGCACTCAGTTGCTTGTTAGTCAAAGCGTGATGACATTACAATACAGTACAGGCGTCCCTTGACTAACGAAGGTTGACCTGCCAATAAGTTTTTACAGACCAAAAAAGTATGAAAGAATTGTATCTTACAGGCAATGACTGAATAATGAAACCAAGTCGTCTCGTCGTCTCAAAACATTATTGATTCCACGCTGATGTTCCAACTGGATGGACAAGATCAAACGTCACTGATTCCACGCTATGTTCCAACTGGATGGAAAAGATCACACCTAGGACATGCCTACAAGCAAGATACCGTCTTCCTCATGTCAAAATCGCCCACATGTCATAAGCGGGGTCTTTTATTTGAGTCGCAAAATCTGCACGGCGTAATTACGCCAACGCGAAAGAGCCTTCCCAAATCACCGATTTCTCGCCACAAAATTGTCGTCCACTCACTCAGTCACTCGAAAGCCAGCAAACAAGCAACAACTATGGTTGACGCGCAGAAGCGCACAGGACGCCCTCGCCTCGGCGGACGCGGGAAACCGAAGAAACAATACGTGCGCGACTCATACTCGTACGAGTTCAAGATGAAAGTGATCAGCCACCTGCAATCTTGCGGCTCGATGCGTGACACTATGGCACGCTTTTTCCGCAGCCACCGCGACACACCACAAACTGGCAAGCGGAAGATGATCAACGAGTGGGCCGCAGACAGAGCCAGGGTCGAGGCTGCAGCCTCGAACGCCCGGACAGCCACCCATCACCGGACCCGACCAAGCGTAGCTGGCTGCACTCTTCCCGCAGCAATGGAGGCGAAGCTCGTAAAGTGAGTGAACGACTTGCGTCGCGACGGGGTTCCGGTGTGGGCCGAAAGGCTTCGTCTTGAAGCGTGTGAGACTGCGCAAGAAGGAGGCATCGGCGTCGACCAGTTTGTGGCATCCTGGCAGTGGCGCAGGCGGTTCATGAAGCAGCACGCCTTCTCCTTCCGTGCGAATACCCATCAAGGGCAAGAAGCGCCGCGTGACGCAATCGAGCGGGCGCGCAGGTTCACCGAAGTGGTCGCTCGAGCGGTAGAAGTCAAGGGCGTCACTACCATTCTCAACGCCGATCAGACGGCCGTGAACTTTGAGCTCCTCCCACGCACCACGATCGGTTCGACTGGCGCTTCCACTGTGTGGGTGCGTTGTGGGAAGCGTGAAAAGCAGCGCATGACGGCAATGCTGCTTGGAGCAGCCGACGGAACCAAGTACCCGCCGTTTCTGGTGACGAAATCGGCCCCTTCTAAGATCGCAGCAGTGCAAGAAGAGAACGTGAGGCTACGTCACGGGTTCGGGAAGCGTTTGTGGGGTGAGGTCGAGCGGCTGCAAAGCGATCATGGAGCACAAATCTACGCCAACAAGACCGCATGGTGGACGGGAGCGTTGACCGTCGCCTTCCTACAGTTCCACTTCGGTCATCGGTCTGAACTGAGCGACCCGATCTTCCTCCTCCCCGATAACTTCAGCGGCCACTGGGTCCACGAAGCCAAAGAGTGCGCGGCCAGGCTTTGCGTCATCCTGCGGCGCGTTCCAGCTCGTCGTACGTGGCTCTGTCAACCGGCAGACAGAGTATGGATCAAGCCTCGTGGTCGATTGGTGGTGCACCTGCGACAGCAACTCGCCGTGCACCGAGCAGCTACCCCGTCATCTCCGTTCGTAATGCAACCTCCGACAAGAAAGGTGACTTCTTGGCTATGCCGGTCATGGGAGGAGACATCGGCACACACCATTACAGCAGGCTTCGAGCTGTGTCGACGTCTGCAAGAGAGCTGTGGTAAGGAGGACAGCGACCCTGGCACAGTAGATTTGCAGGCCACGGTGGGCGCTCTTCTGGACGACTTACATGTGTTGTCATTGGTTGGTCGTGAGATCCTTACTGCCGAGGTCGACTGCGTAGATGTGAATAGATAAAAATGGTGAACATCAGTACACCAGCCTTCACACCTAAGTTCACAAGTTCGACTGCCAACTTGCCATGAGTCTTCAGTTAGTGACCACACAGCGTTCCGAGCGGAGGTAACCTCGGCTGTCGACCGTGACCATCTTTTTTGCCTGGTATTTAAGCTTTCCGATTTGGCAGTCCCTTCCAAAACCACCACGGCCACGCTAATTTGGGGTTGTTAAGGAGTTAATTTATACTTTGTAAAAAGCACCTGAGCACTTGTCATAGGCGTCACAATAACAAATGACGTGATTTGGCAGTACAGTGGTCACATTGTATACGCCCTTGATATGAGGAAGACGGTACCCACATGCGACCAACTCAGCACCTGTGCACTATCTGTAGTGTTGGGAGGACAATAGAGTGCTCGTTGCTGCTGAGCTGCGTGATATCATGACCCACAGACGCGCCGTTCAGGAGCAAAATATTGTTGCGCTGCATTTCAGCTCCTCATTGTGCTGTGTGAGCCATGACGATAACAAATTGCGCGTGATCCGACACTGTCCCCCTGAAAACTCTCATGAAGTGTTATCCCCTCATGCTTGTCAGACGAG
>JAASGD010001068.1:0-13554 GCA_023334115.1 Globisporangium megalacanthum | reverse complement strand
TCTGGATTTTTAATCCAGAGTTACTCCGGGATCCCAATCGCGTCCCAATTTCTACTATAAACTGATACCTTGTAGCAATTTATAAAACAATGTTAGATTGTATGTTTTCAAAATGAGATTTTGTTTTTATCGATAAAATAACGTTTAATTTAGACAACTTTGTTAAATAAGGTTTCTGCTCGCGCGACATCGTGTGAAAAATGTTGCACGAGAGACCGACAGTCAACATTCATTTTTATAAATAAATATTTCAAATATAATATATTTCAAAGGCGTTTAAACATGGTGATGTCCGCTTCAGGAGTGCTGGAATTGAACACGAGATGGAGATATCCGCTCCACAGCAAACACTTTTCTGGAAATGGGCACAAGATGCTCTCGACAAGCTGATCGATGGAACGGCTCGTCGGTCGACGTGACAATCAACTCGATATCAGCCAGGGACATGATCGTGTGCGCTGTCATGTCGGGCGACGCTGTCGTGTAGACGTCGAGCATGGCAGCTGAAACGTGTTCTGTGCTGGCGGGACTGTGTTTGTTCACATCGCAGTTTTGGTTCGCAGTTGTACCTGCGTGCAATAAACAGAGAAATCACCACCTTGATACGAAATAAAAGGCACTTTACCTGCAAAAGGTATACTAGTAGTCACTGTTGTAAACATCCACACAAAATCCAGAGCTTTCCGTGCCCGGCGCGGCATTCAGTCACGAGTAAACAGCTCCTACAAACACATACTGTTCAAATTGATTTTTATAAATTCTGTACAATTGATACAACGAACCTCTCACGCTGAATAGACTATTCATGATAGTTAGAGAGCCAAAATTGGTTTTTATTAGACAGAACAGTTTTATATCAGAAAAGTGGTTGGAGGGGTGGTCCTCACTATTTCGGAATACACACAAGTACTATGGAGAAAGCGGTCCTCATGAATGACTTTTCCGAAGTGCGCGTGGCGGCGAGCGCAAGCGCCGCCTTCCTGCTGTATAGCGGAGTCAGCTTCGCCATTGTGGAGAGGGTCGGCGGTCCGCACACACAGGGTTCTGTTCACAGACACTTCGACAGCGGTTCTAAGCAGATAGCGACCGCAAAGCCGCCATTGCAGCTGTGCAAAGCCATGTCAACCACCGCTTCGAGCGCATCAGAATGCCACCGCCCAGACCCACTAGCAACAAGCCACTCGAAGACCTCGAACCTGCACTTTTGAGTAAAGACTGATCTCATTTCGCTTGTCCATACTATTGAACTGAGGACGCTCTCTGCAGCGGTCAAGAGCACGCGCGGCGCTTGATCCATACGCCGCTGTGGTTGTCGAGCTCAAGATGGGAGAGAATGCGAGATGCAAAATTTAGAATATGTTGAGCGTGAAATCTCGGCAGTAAAACCTCGCTTACTTGTTCCCTCACGACGACTACTGACTCCACAGGCTTCCCGCTGCTTCCCACTGCTTTCCGCAGCTGACCACAACGATCCCACGCTCCGACCTCGCCGGGTACGCTACACCAGCCTGCTTCCATCACTCATTATCGTGGCCGACGGGGTTAGAGTAACCCGAGCTGCACGCACACTACACAAAGGCGTGGTACAGGCAGACCCCCCGTTAACACGTCCGCGAACATGTCCTCCGCTCATACTGCGTGGGCTATAACACCTTCTTCTTGGCAAAGTCGCGGACGAACTTTAAACGGACACCCACGTGCTTTGCTTCGCTTGAGCTGCACTCGTTCACGACGTGCCTGATCTCTGCTTGGCTGCCACTCACCGTTGCCAACACAGACGCGCCTGTAGTTGCAATTCGTCGGAAAGCTGCGCCAGCCGGAGTCGTTCTTTTGCTCCAAGCGACTGTTGCGATGCAGCACGAGCTGATGAGGGAGGCAGCTGGTGTTTTGGAGACTGACATTCAAAACACGCACCCAGGCGCTGCCTCCTGGTCTCTCCCTACTGCTTCCTGCCTCGGTCGCTCTCGCAGCGTCCCAGAGCCACAGCCACCACTGAGACGGGCTCACTGCTCCAACCGCTGAAGGTATACAAAGTCCAACACGCCCTCCTCGACATGCGCCGCCACGCGACTGCAACGTCGAAATTCCTGCATCGCTCACTGTTGATCTTCTTGCAGTCCTTGAGTGCGCCGCGAGCTTCAGTCTGTCGCTCTTCGTCTGCTTGAGTTGGCTGTGCCGCGCGCGCACCTGGTGCTGCATCGTCGCTACTCATATGTATCCTTCACCGCGTTGGTCGAACCAGCGAGCCCAATCTTGCTCGACAGATCCTTGATCCGTGGAGCACTTGTCGCTCTTGTGAAGATGTCGGCTGGGTTGTCTGCTGTGCTGATCTTGACCAGCGTGATCTTCTCGCGTCGCACTTGGTCTCTCACGAAGTGCCACCGCAACTCGATGTGCCGAGTACGCCTTGCGTACGTCGGGTCGAGCGCCATGGTCATTGCGCTGCTGTTGTCGACTGCCAATTGCACGTCAATCCTGACCTGGGGGATCATCTCGATAGTGTTCCGTAGCGCCGCCGCTTCCACCGCGGCTTCACATGACGCGACGTATTCTGCTTCTGCAGTACTCATCGCCACCACACTTTGGAGTCTCAACAGCCACGGCACCGCGCCGCCAGCAATCACGAACACGAATCCTGTCACGCTCCGCCGCGTGACTGCGTCGCCACCCCAGTCGCAGCCGCAGAAGCCTGCGACCTTGATCGTCTTGCTCTCCGCGCGTGCGTGTCCTTCGCGCCTGTAGACGATCGCCTTGTCTGCTGTGCTCGCCACGTAGCGCAGCACGCGCTTGAGCGCGCCGATGTGCTTCGAGCTTGGCCGCTCCAGAAAACGACTCAGCAATCCAACTCCGAACGCGATATCCGGACGCGTCGCCGTCGAAAGGTACATCAGAGCGCCAATGGCCGCTCGGTACGGGAACTGCTCGTTGCCCACTTCTCCATCGTTTGGCCCTTCCTGCGTGAACCTTGTTGTCACGTCCACCTGGTTGCCAACCTTCCGCGCATCACGGAAGCCGAACCGCTCCATGACCTCTAGCGCGTAGCGAGTCTGTCGCAACTCGATCGTCGATTTCGTTTGCACGATCTCTACGCCCAAGTAGCTGCGCGCCAGTCCATGATCCTTGATTCCGTACGCCTTCCCGAGATCCGCGAACAGAGTGTCCTTCATCGCCAAGTCACTGCATGCACACAGAACGTCGTCCACGTACACCAGCACGAGGCACACTTGTCCGTCCACGACCTTCACGTAGATGCACGGCTCGGTCTCGCCGTGCCTGAACCCGAGAGAGTGTAGATGATCGTCGAGCTCTTGATGCCACTATCGTCCAGCTTGTCGTAGCCTGTACAGTACACGAAGAACAACGAAGACTTGATCGTCGTAATTCTTCTCGATGCCCTCGATCTCGTCCACGTACTGCGGGATCTTGAGGTGTGCGTTCAGGTACGCAGTGTTCACGTCACACGAGAACAACTGCATGTCCAGCTCTGCTGCTAACGCTGCCACCAGTCGAACTGACGCCATCCGCGCCACCGGTGCAAACGTGTCGACGAAGTCGATACCTGCGCGCTGCTTGTCTCCACGCGCCACCAGCCGAGCCTTGAACCGCTGCACCTCGTCCACCTCGTTCGCCTTCACGCTGTAGACCCACATTGTCTTGAGCGGGCGTGCAGACTTTGGCATCAATGACTTGCTCGTTTCTTCGAGCACGCCCTTCGCCGTGAGCGCCGCAAGTTCTGCCGCTTCAGCCTCGCGCCACTGTGTTGCATGCTCTGAGCGCATCGCCTCTCTGTGGTATCTCGGGACCTTCACATCCGTCTTTGTCATCTTGGTCTCGCCTCCGACCACGTCGCACATGGTCGTGTGCACCACGTAATCTTGCATCAAGCGCGGCTGTCGCCGCTCGCTCGCAACCCGAAGTCCTTCACGACGCTACTTCGTCACCGCTTCTGCACTGATCACTGTTGACGACCGCGTACCGCGCTTGCGCTTCGCTACTGCTGCGCGATCTGCCTCGAGCGTCGCTGCGCTCACTGCGCCGTCGTCGTCCTCACCCACCTTCCCCGGCGTTGTCGACGTCGCTCATCAAAGATCCTTGAGCTGCACTGACCGACACGCAGTCGGCCTCTAGGTCGAACTCGCGCTCGTCGCTCTCACCTGCTTGCTCACTCACTTCGTCGTCGTGCTTATCCGCATCACGATCACTTGGCACGCTGGCACTGGTGCCGCACACGCTCCGGAGGGTGCTACCGTTGCGCGCGCTCATGACCTGAGCGCTGCTCGCTTTCTCAGTTGTGACTTCACGCTTTTCCACACGAGAGCCGCTTCGCACACTGGTCTTCGCGCTGCTGTTCTCGGTCTCCGCGACCAACTCGCCAAAACCAGGCACGACAAAACGAGCTGCGCCGATCTCGTGAGCGTTGAAGTCCGTGACGCCGTCCTCGACGCCCTCCTCCATCTCGCCCCTCTCGATGTTCACATCGGACTCCGAGCACGTGTCCTCCAAGTCGTCCTTCTCAGCACCATGTCGGTCGCGATAGAGGACCTTCTCATTGACTCGTACGTCTGGAACAAACTTGCGCGTCCGCTCGTCCTGAAAGTAGAGCTTGCAACCGACGACGACTTCTGCGTACCCCAGCACGAAGCCGATCTTGCACGCATCGTCGAGTTTCTGTCGACTCGTGTCCATCTTGACGTGCACATACGCCAGTGCACCGAATGTTCGCAGGTGGCGCACGTCCGGCCGGACGCCGAACATCAACTCGAACGGCGTGGCTTCACATCCACGAGCAAAGGTCCGGTTCTTAATGTACACTGCGTATTCGAGCGCATCCGTCCAGAACACCTTCGGTATTCCTGCGTGCTTGAGCATGGCACGCGTCATCGGCATGAGCATCCTGTGGACTCGCTCACACGGGTTCTGCAGTGAGCTGCTCGGGCCCACTCGAATGTGCTCGATGCCCCGACGCTCCAACCACGACATGAGCTCCTCGCTCGCGAACTCTTCGGCCCTTGTCTGTCAGGAGCTGTTTGACTGGGTAACGCGTTCCTGCATGACCGCCGTCCAAAAGCACAATCTCGTCCACGCTCCTGCGTGCCTGACGCTCTACCCACGCAACGTACTGCTTCAGCGCCGCTGCGACGGCGCTCGATGCCTCTGTTCGCAGCAGCTGTACCTTAACATACCGCGAGTACGCGTCTTGGACGACCAGCACCGCTTTGAACCGCACCCCAACTCTCGCTCCTGGCAGCAGCAGATCAGCATACACAAGCTGATTGGGCGAGACCACGTTTCTCTCCAGCTTCTTTTTGAGTGCATCCCGCGTCTGCTTCGCGAGGTGACACGCTTCGCAGTCCTATGCCGCGCGTCCTGTCAGCATCATCCCGTCGACGAGGTTCCTGTCGACCATGAGCTTGACGTATGCGTGGCAGAGGTGGCCGAGTCGCTCATGCTAGAGCTTGATGTCGCCAACTCCGTCGCGTGCCGTGAAGTTCACGACCTTGACGTCTTGCGTCGCCTTCTTGCCGTCGCCCAGATCGTTTGTCGCAGCGAAGACCCAGACCGCATTCTTCACCACTGCGCGCGTGACTACCACGCCCTCCTTGATCACAACGAACTGCTGTCGCTGCGCACTGTAGTCGACCTTGAATCCTTGCTCATTCGCTCGTCCGAGTGAGAGCAATGCACTGTTCGCGCCAGGCACGTATAGTACGTCATCCAAGATCGTCTGCACTGTCTTGCCATCGACTTGCGTCTGCAGCATGATCGTCTCGACGCCTTCTGGCTCGACCTTGAAGCACGGCGCAACACCTCGCACTGTCGCTTCGTCCGGTGAGAGCTGTCGGAACCGCACAAAGTAAGCCACGTTTCCGACGACATGTGCGTTCGACGCCGTGTCGAGACACCACTCAAGACTGTCTTCCACTGTCGTGGGCTTGCGGTCAGTGCTCCCAGTGATCTCCAGCTCGACAGACCCCGCAAGTTCTTCGATGCCTTGCCCCGCGTGCATACCTTGACCAGCACTCACGACCTGCGCTGCATCTTCATGCGAGTTACCGTCCGTCGCCCGCTGAGTGTAGTTCGCTTTTGAGCTCCGCTTGAATGCACCGCCAGCTCGAGCTCCATGCTCACCACTCTTGCCTCGAGCTCCATACTCATCACTGCTACCGCGATTCGGACAGTCGCGCTTCATGTGCTCCATGCTGCCACACACAAAGCATCCGCGCTTGTCCTTCGGCTTTCCGCCTCCTTGCCCATTTGTCGCCAGGACCTTGACCGGTGCCACTGCCGCCTTGAGCCTTGCGCTTTCCGCGCACTGAGCTGTCGCCAGCATCGCGCTTTGCGCTGATGAGGCCGCCGATCCCAAAGCCGCTCCGTGACTCCCGTTGCAGAGCTGCAGCTGTCCGCACCAGGTCGCGGACCTTCTCCGGGGTGTACGCTGTAGCGCCGCCACTATACCACACGGACTGTTGCAGTTGGTTGAACTGCGTCTGGCTTGGGAGCGATGCGAGAAGAGCTTCTCGCATGTCCAGGTCGTTCACTTGATACTGCAGGTCCGCGAGCTCGGTCCTGAGGTTGAACATGCGCGCCAGGTGCGCGTTCACGTTCCCGTTCTCTTCGAGCCGCGTGTGCCAAAGATCATGAACGAGCTGCCGCTCTCGATGACCGCGTGCCGTCAAGTCCCCTTATCCTCGTAGATCTTCATGATCGCAGCCCAGAGCTCAGGCGCTGTCTGGTGCTCGCGCACTTGGTGCAGCAAGTCCCGCGAGAGGCTCGTGTAGATGAACCGCTTGCACTTCAACTGCCGCATCTTGTACGCGTCCTTGCCCTCAGCTGTCGTAAGCTTGTCAGGGCCGATCTTGGCATCCACGAGATCCGCCATCTTGTGCTCCTCGAACACGTTGCGCATGACGAGCTTGTAGAACTGCCAGTCACGACCGTCCCACTCGATCAGTACGCCTTCTGCAGTGTACTTCTGCTTCCCCATCGTCGCCGCTCGTCCGCCACACGCGTTCTCGGTGTCCTTGCGTAGTTGGGCTCAGAACCCTGTTGCGATGCAGCACGAGCTGATGAGGGAGGCAGCTGGTGTTTTGGAGACTGACATTCACAAACACGCACCCAGGCGCTGCCTCCTGGTCTCTCCCTACTGCTTCCTGCCTCGGTCGCTCTCGCAGCGTCCCAGAGCCACCGCCACTACTGAGGTGGTCTCACTGCTCCTACCGCTGGAAGTATACAAAGTCCAACAGCGACACCGCGACAAACTCCGCTTCAGACGTCGAGAGCGCGACGGCGTTCTGCTTGCGACATTGCCACCCGACCAGCACGCCGTTGATCGTGAGCAACACGCCGCTCACCGACTTGCGGTCCTTCCTGTCGCCAGTGAAGTCTGCATCATTGAAGCTGTAACGGGACCACCGTACACACCCTAGTAGGTACGTTCCTAGTTTCAACTAGGGCGACCCTATTCGGACACCTATAGGATTTCCTCCTCTATTTAGTTGGATAACTCCCATTGGCTGATGGGATGGTCCTTTTAGCCAATTAGGAGACTCCCTCTAATGGGTGGCTCTGAGTAGCCTTAGAATCCCTTGATTTCATCACTAGTTTAAAAACCAAAACACAATAAAAGATCAGAGTTGAAAATACCTGCTAAAGCACAGACTCGGTCGTCTGTGCTCTTCTCGCTTTCTCACCCGCGCACGTGTAAGCTAAAGCCGCGGGGCCTTGCCCCGTGACACCTGGTAGCACTTAGTAGTCCATCCGAGCGACCGTGAGCATCCCTCCGATGGAAGGCGCTGGCGGCATGTCGCTGAGCCACAGCGACTTCCAGCTTCTCAGGCGGTGGAGTGGGACGCGCTCCATCGACTATCCGAGGCTTCCGGCGTCGCCGTCGTCGCGGCTGTCCTCGCTGTGACCCACGCCCAACAGCGCGCTGTGATTGAAGACTTCGTCAACCGCGAACTCCGCGGCACCGTCGAAGATTAAGGTCGTCAAGCTCGACGTCTGCAGCTACAGCGGCGAAGACGCGAAGCGTCTCGCCCTCAATCTATGGATGTGCGAGGTGGACATTGCGGTCCAAGCCCGCCAGCTGTCGAGCGAGTTTGCTCGCACCCACTTCCTCCTGTCCAAACTGACGGGAAAGGCGAAGGTGTAAGCGCTTGGCAAGCTCGTCGCTGACCCAAGCTGCTTCCCTACGATGGCGTCTCTCAAGGACGACCTGCGACTCGCGTTCGAGCCGCATGACGAGTAGCAACACCGCAGCGCATTCCTCGCGCTGCGCCAAGGTCGCAGTTCCATGATTGACTACATCCAGCGCGCACGACACCTTGCGTCGTGCGTCGTCAAAGACCCGATTGACGTGGTGACTCAAGTCCACGTCTTCGTCGCCGGAATGAGCGCTGGGCATCAGCGCTTCTATCTGACGCGGAAGCCTCCCGCATCGCTCGAAGCAGCTTTTGCGATCGCGCTGCGTGAAGACTACAGCGTGATTGCTTCGTCTCGGAGCCCGAGCCAATGGAGATCGACGCGATTGAGCGAACCGCGCAAGTGCCGCGCGGCTCGGGTCAGCACTCGAGTTCCAGTCGCCCGCGTCAAGCTTCGCAGCGCGTCGTGGCTTGCTTTCGATGCCGCAAGGTCGGCAATCGCGCGGCCGTCTGCCGCGCGCCAGCACCAGTGCTCGCCACCGTTGAGCACGCCGGCGAGTTTGCTGCGGTCGCCCAAGCAAAAAACGACGATCTCCAGTAGGCGCGGGGTGCCCTACTGGGGTGATTGGGAGGAATGTTCCACCGGTGACAGTTCGTCCTCCAAGCCCCGCTGCGCTTCACGCGCAGCTCCACGCCACCACGTCCAGCAGCGACAAGCGCCTGATCGTGCTCAGTCTCCACGTCGAAGGAGCAGCGCGTCCACTGCGCGCGCTGCTGAACCCAGGCGCGACGAACAACTTCGTTCGCGCCGACAGCATTCACCTCCTTCCCTCGCGGGTTCGCGCCCGCAAGATGGCGGGTGAGATGGTTGTGAAGTACACAGACGGCGAGCCGCGGTCGCTCCCGCGGCGATCGGTCTCCTTCGCGTACGAGTTTGATGGCTTCGCGAGCAGCGACGAGTTCTTGGTGATCGACTTGTCGGGCTCGTCCGATTGCATCTTTGGATGTTATGGCTCGCACGACATCGTCCGGACGTCGATTGGCTGAACCGCACGGTGAAGCCGCGCGACATTGACGTCAACGCCCTCCTCGCCTTCCTTCAACCTCCTCCACCGTTGGGCTCATATCACGTTGAGCTCAGCGACGGCGGGTGCCTCGAATAAGCTCACGCATAGCGTTAACACCTCCAGGTCCGCATGTTGTCTTATACAACATGTTTGAACATGTTGTATAAGACAGCATAGCTCTTTCTAATGCCGACGAAGTTGCGAGCCACGCCATGCAAACACTTTTGATGAAGTGAATGAATGATCTAAACATTGAATAACATTCGCTAATGCCGCTACTTTCAATAAAACTTGCCCATATCAACCCACAACTTGGCACAACTGTACAATTTGAGCATTAGTGATGTTGTAGATCGACATTCACGGACAACATCTTATATTACCGATCGGTAACATTTCCGGTCCTGGAGGTGTTAAACCGCACGTCGCCGTGCGCGTCGGGATTAAGAAAAGCGGCGAGGTGATATGCAAAACGCAGAGTGTGTTGAGCCTGAAACCTCGGCGATAAAAATCATATCCCGCTTGATCCCCAGCAACGCCTATTGGCTCCGTAGTGGCTCCCCATTCTTCACTCTGCTCCCCGCAGCTGACCACAACGATCCCGCGCTCCAACCTCGCCGGACACGGTACACCAGCCTGCTTCGAACGCATTCACCGGCGCGAACTGCTACAAACAACGAACGACTGGTAGTACTTACTGACTCCACCAACTGCTTTGCTCTGCTTGTTCATGCTTGCTGCTACCGCACACGGGATATTCCTGCTTATACTGGAAGAACCACCAAATCGAGTGACCGACAGCCCCATTCACTGCACTCGCTCACTGCACGGTGCAGCTGCCCTTGTCCGAGTCCTACTTCGACAACTTGTGCGCCCGCTTCTCCTGTCGGTGCGCCTCTTTCTCTCGCCAGCGCGCTTCCTTCAGCTGCTGCCGGCTAGGCTTCTCCGGCGCGTGGACCGCGTCCGAAGCCACAACCGATTCTCTGTGCTCGGTCCTCTGCGCTGGCGCCTTTATGGTCGCCATCTCCACCGCCTCACGCTGCATCTGCTCTGTCTCCACAACGTCACGCTACATCCGCTCTGCCTTGGCAAACACTTCAAACTGGGTCACGAAACCAATTAGGGTGGGGCGTTTGTCTCGTCGCTCAGAACACATGCGCTGGGCGAGCACCCACTGCTTCGCAGTCTCGTCCAGCCAATCTGCAACGGACCCGCCTGCCTCCCAAAGTCGCCTTTGATAATCCAAAAACATTCAGGATGCACGTCCCAAGCACCTAAGGGTGTGGTCTTTGAGCCTCGAACTTGGAGCTAGATTTGGAGACAGATCTCCAGGTTTGGTCTTTAGAAAATTACAAAAATAACCAAGAGAACTGGAGGGCGAACAAAAGCAAAAAGAGAGGATGGTGCTGAGGGATGGCGAGCGCGCCGATGTCGGCGCTGCAACCGGTGCGGCCAAGACGACGTACAAGACGATGAAGTGCACAAGCATCACCTGTCGCACCTCTCCGCGGCAGATTGGGTGTACGAAGAGGGTCGCGGCGTCCCCGCGGCGCCTCTGGCTGTACCTATAAAAGCGAAGCAGCGCAAGCCATCAAACTTTTCCTGGCCGGACAACGCGTCGCGAGAGCTACTCCAACTACGATTCGTGACGATGAAGCCAAAGTTTCAGAACACACGTAGTCCGTCCCATGTCAAGTACGTATGGTCCTGCCTTGCTGCTGAGCTGTCTCTTCGCGTCTCCATGAACATAACCCCAGACCAGTGCAAGTCAAAGGTGAGACGGCAGCAAACTCGCACACTTGCTCATGCAACACCCACCTCACCAGTATGACGTATTCCAATTGTGCTCGCTGTTGACAAGGTGAAGCACCTCCAGAAGCAGCACACCCAATTCCGTTCTGCTCGAAAGCAGACAGGAAACGCAACCAAGGTACCGCTCCGGCGCCAGCCTGCTGCGACGACATGTGCGACGTTTTCGCGTCCAGTTGCGGCATGTCTACAGACACACTGTATTCAAGTGACGAGCCAAACGGAGACATTGGGGAGGTGGCTGGCGGCGCCGAAACATGCAACGACAACTACACGGAGCTCAGTGGATCTCTCGACGATGGAGAAGTTGGCAACCGTGGAGGACCTGCTGTCGGTGGTGCCAATGGTATCTCTGGTACTACTAACATGGAACACGGCGTCTCCGCCTTCAACATGCACATCGACGGGTTCGTCGACATGTGGGGATTTGAGCGGGTCGCAGATCAGCATGGCGCGACCGAGCGTGTCCAGCAGGCGCCTACGCCACAAAAGAGAAAGAGAGAGCCCGACAGCATCGTTGAGGGAATGAAGATTCTAAAGAGCGGGTTGTCGGAGGTTGCCACCGCGTTCTCGGCGGCGTGTGCGGCAGAACCCAACACCCGGGACGAGCACATCTTGGCGGAGGTGCGCTCGCTGTTGGCGACAATGAGAGCTCAAACAGAGGCGATCCAAAACCAAGCATCCGCGTTGAACAAACTGATCGCGATCCTCACAAAGAGCACGAACTAAGCGAGTAGCTGCGCAATCGCATCTCTTTTCTCTCTCGCAATTGCGCGTGCGTTGTGGTCGCTGATTGTTGGCGCTAGACCTACTGTGGTGATCTCCACTGTGTCGACCACACGCACATCAGGCACCGATGTCATGTTGCCGTAGTTTTAGAACAGATTGTAGAGCACCATCGTTGCCACCACCACACTCACCGTTTGCTCTAAGCTCTTCTCGGCCATGGTAGTTTGCAGAGCGCGGAAACGGCCTTTCCATTAGCCGAACGTGCACTCGATAACCATCCGTGTACTCGAATGATAGTAGTTGTATGTCCTCTGCAAACGGGAGAGTTGACCGCCTTCTTCTCGCTCGATAAATGGTGTCATCACATCGGGCTGCAGCGCGTACCCAGCATCTCCAATGAGATGCGAGCCTGCAGGGATGATGTCGTGGAGGCGGCGGCCGAGAGCACTGTAACGCCAAATTTTGCGGTCTGACCACGCGCGGGGGTAGACATCGACGCTCATGAAGCGCTTGTTCGCTGACACCACGGCCTGGACATTGATTGCAGGATATCCTTTCCGGCAGTAAAAGCCGTCGTACGACTCGGGTCTCTCGATGGCGAGAAGAGTCCCATCGATGGCTCCAACGACACCTGGAAACCCGCGTACAGCCCGAAAAGCAGCTTCACACGCCACCCACTCCGATTCGCAGCTCGGAAACTTGATCACTTCGCGCGATAGAGAGACCAGCGTCTCAGTGACAGCATGAACGGTCTTGATAGCATAACTTTTGCAAACACCAAACATGGTCGCGCACTCTCGATACCCACCCGACGAACCATATAAGTACAATGAGAGCGCCGCTCGCTTTTCCAATGAGTGCTTGCGTGGAGTTATTGAAGCGAACGGAACCCCTCTCACTGCGAGCAATCGAGCCACAGCGAGGAATGTCGACTGGCTGCAGCGTAAATTGGCAGCAATCCACGCGCCAGCCGCGCCGCTGGCCAGAAACTCCTCGAACATGAAGTGTGGTGTTGTTCGCTGTTGCCTCTCCTTGTTGAATCGCGTGCTGAGGAGGCTGAGGGCGACCCCTTCGACTGCTGAGCGAGGCGTGAAGAAGGAGCTCCTCCATCGTCGACTGTTTGCTTTGTTGAGCTCCCGAAATCTCCAGCTCCCGTCTCCACCTATTTTAGCTAGAGAAATATATCAGTACAATTCGACAACATCTCCAGCAAATGATTCAATCAAAATGCTCGAAAATATACCCAGCTTCAAGATGGATCCTCAAAGACCAGGCCCTTACAAGCACATATAATTTTCAAGTCATGTAAACTCGCTATTTTTATACTAGTACATCCTAATCCGTCATCCAAGATCCAAATCAAAACATAAGCTGAGCCAATATTTATTGTCTCCCAATTTATAAAAAAATGAACAATAAAAAAAATGATTTTGACTTTTTATTGTCCAATTTTTAAATTGGGAGACAATACATATTGAGGGAACAATAAACGTTTTAAAACCCCTAATGCAATACATATTGTTGCAATGACAACCATGCGATGTCGCTACCACATCTCTTATAAGAACGCTAGCACCGCGACCACCCGCGTTTTCTTCTCTACCGCGCTCTCTATATAAGCTAGCACCGCGATCTGTCCCTCTTCGGGACACCTGTTCCGATTTTAAGGGTTCTCTCTTTTTTCAAATGCGCGCGCGTCGCAGAGAGTACCGTACCTGTCACGCACCTATTTTGGTAATTTTGATTTCTCAACTCACTCGGATTTATTTGAATCATTCGTACTTTAATGGGTCACTCGCTTTGCTTTT
>JAASGD010001067.1:0-13554 GCA_023334115.1 Globisporangium megalacanthum | reverse complement strand
GTTGTTGTTGCTGTTGTTGTAGTTGTTGGAGCTGCTGGTGGTGCTGGAGCTGTTGCTGGTGGTGGTGCATCTGTTGCAGCTGGTGGTGCGAGTGGTGCGAGTGGTGTTTGGCGTCGTGACTGTCAGTGTCGAGGCCGCCAGTGTTCGCAGACGAGCTGTTGTCGTGGAAAAACGGGCGCGGGAGGTGCGCGAACTCCTGGATGAACACGCGCGGGGGCGAAATGATCGAGTTGATGATCGACGGCGGCGGCAGGAGCGCCTGGTGCGCCTGCGAGAGCGGGCTCGGGCTCGGGAACATGGACAGGCTCCTGTTGAGCAGCGACGGCGTGCTGCGCAAGAGCGTGCTGCTGTCGAAGCAGATCTGTGGGATTGAGACCTCGACGTGGTGGTGGTGGTGGTGGTTGTGGCGCTTTGAGAGTGGTCCAGTGGAATTCGAGCTGCTGCTTGGCGTTCCAGCTGTGGTCCCAGCCGCCATGGGCTTGGACGGCGTGAGGGCAAAGTGGTGCGGCGACGAATAGTCCGTGTCGAGGAGCAGCTCGCGCAAAATGTCGCTCTCTTCGTTCGAGCACTGTGTGGGGCGGCGCTGCGGCTGCGGCTGGTGCGGCTCCGTCTCGATGTATCCGTTCGCAAAGAACATGGTCGACGACGACGAGTGGGACGACAGCGCAGAGGCGGAATCGGAGGAGGCGGAGACGGCAGCGGTGCACGTCGGAGGCGCTGAGGTGGTGGTGGTCGACGACACACTGTTGTTGCCTGATCCAAGTCCACAGAGACGTGTGGATGGCAACGCAGGCTGAGGTCAGTAGAAGGGAGCTGTCAGGATGGGATTGCGGTGATGTGTCGAGTTGGAGGTCGAGAAGAGAGGAGGTGGAGGAGGAGTGGGGTCGAGGCTTAGCCAAGCAGAGCGGAAGTGGGCGAATGAGACCGCTCTCCTCTACAGGTCGCAATACACCGGAGACTTCTCCATGCCCATGGCAACGACGACCAGTGTGGTTTGTGTTGCACACAAAGGTTGAAACGACCACCCGGCCCGTCAGGATCAATCAGCCGTTGAAGAAAATGCGCAGTCGGAATTGAGCCTAAAAATGGCTATACCAACTGCTCCTTGGCTTTATTCACTATCGAACGAACGGCGCGTTTCCTTGGAGGCGGTTTCGATCCAGTGTGGTCTCAAGTTAGCATCGCAACGGCTCAACGTGAGGTTGACAGAACGCCCGACTCGAGTTGACACACTGTCACCACAAGAGCTCCTTCAATCCTCCTCCTTTGACACTCTCGTGACCGTGTGCATCCCGTGTGTCCTCCCTGCACCACTCCATCTACTTAAGTGTCGCTTTCAGCGTCCCGACGAGGTCCTTCGAACCTACTTCTTCTTCGCGGCTCGGACCAAACTGAGCTGCTCGAGCTTGAGCGGGACTTTGCAGAGCGGACAGGACGTGAACCCGTCCTTCTCCATCTTTTGCCAGCAGCCGAGGCAGCAGAGGTGGCCGCACTGCGCAGCGTACGCCTTCCGCGTAATGTCGTAGCACACGCCGCACTGCGGGTTCTCGACGACCGCGACGGTCGGGACGTGGGTCGCGTCGTGGAGTTTCCGCTTCCGCGTCTGCTGGATCCGCTCAAAGAACGTCGCCATGCCTGAGCGTCGCTCGAGGGCGTCTGCATCAACGACAGTGTCGGTGCTGTCGCCGTCGTCGTCGTCTGTCGCGCGCGACAAATTGAGTGGGAGCCCGAGCGACGTCGCCATCGCGACAAACCGGCCGCTGATCGCTCCGTGCAGCACTTTCGGCAGCAAATTGACGAGGTCGGCGCTCTCAGCGCTGTCGCGGAGCAGCGCACACATGGCGGCGAGCGCGTCGTCGACGTCACGGCCGGTGTGGAGCTGGCGGATGAATCCGTAGAGGGCCGACACGTCGGGCTCTGAGAGGACACGTCGCGCAACGGACGGGAACACGGACACCAAGAGCGCGTCGTCTGTCGTGGCCGGTGGTGCCTGGGACACGGCACCAAACACCCGCTTCTTGGACGCGCGTGGTGGATCCTTTCCAGTGCTGGTGCCGGATGTCGTCCGCCGATCCGTCGGGAGGAGGACCGACTCGCCGGTCGCTAGCTCTCCCGACTCGCTGGCGAGGCTCGCGTGGGGCTTTGGCGGCACGAACGGACGCGCGATCGACGACGTCGCCTCGACCATCGCTGCTTTGGACGTCGAAAAGAGCGCACCGAGCGTCTGCTTCCGTGGCGCCGCACTTCGCACCGGCACTGGAGCGGTCGTCGTCGAGACAGCGTCAGCAGCCGACGCTACACAAGAAACACCGAGAACGACAACGACACACAGAATGAATGAATGAACAGGTTCGCTGGGTGGCTTCTCAGGTAGCGTACGAACCTGTCGGTGGCGTGTGGGTCGAAGCTGCGGGGTATCGAAACAGCTCTGGGTTCACGTACGACTGCCCGACGCCGATCGCGGTCGCTGCGCTCAGGTCGCTCACGGCATCGTGTCCGCCTTGGGTGCTGCTCTGACTCAATGTCTCGTGAGCAGCAGACGACGACACGTTCTTCAACACCGTTCGTCGCGAGAGCCCGAGTGCTTTCGGCTGCGCAACGATGGCTGTTGCAACCGCCATGGGAGGCGCGTTGGCCTTGTTGCTCTTGAAAAACCGCGTGAGTCCAATGTGCGCTTCGCCTGTCATGGTGTCGCCACGTCAGCCACCGACGGAACGCGTGGCCCTGTGAGCCCGCCCATTCATTCCTCCCTTGTCGACAATGACAACCCACCACCACCACCAACGACAGCGACGTCGTACTCGTACCGTAACTTCGACACGTAAAGCAGTAGGGCTGGAGCCACTTGGACAAGCAGTTTTGTTGCTGCTGCAGGGCGAAGCGCTCGTCCAACAAGATGATGGCGCCGTAGTCGTGGCGATGCCGAATCACGCGCCCGATCGCCTGGTTCACAGCCCGCGACGCTTGCTGGATGTACCACTGGTTCCCAGTCAGTTTCTGGACGCAGCAAGCGGACACCGGCACCCACAACCCGTGTCGTGTCAGCGCACTGGGCCATCTTCCGCTAGTCACACGCCACATATCGGCTGCCTCCTCACAAGCTCGCCGGGCGCGACGACGGCCTCGTCCAGGATGCTCTTCTTCAGCACGATCTTGGGGTCTTTCGTCGGTGGGAATGGGAGTCCCGTGATCACGACTGCGCGGCCCTTGTCGTTCGAGAAGTCGATCCCTTCGCTCACCTGCGCTTCCGACAGTATAAGCCTCCCACTCGACGACAGGCACTCAGTCCGTCCGCCACAGAGCCGACAACGACCTCGTACCTTCCCGCGACAGACTGCAAAGAACACGGCGCCGTTCGTGTTCATCCGGATCGCTTCGTGGTACTCGTCGACGACCTCTTTAAAGTCCAGACGCGCACGCGGCTCGACAAACACCTGCTTCTGCTGCACGATGCGGTCCCAGATCGACGAACTCGAGTCGCCCTGGGCTGCACGCTGCCACCGCGCGACACTCTCCTCTAAGATCGTGTACGACGGGAAGAAGACGAGGAGGCCGCTCGGCACGAGCCGCGTGAAGTTCACGATCGTGTTGCCGAGCTCGAGCAAGTACTCGTCGGTCGAGCGCATGTTGTAGCTCGAGTTCAGGCGCTTGCCAGTCACGCCTGTGCCCACGACGCCGACCCAGACTTGGTTCGCGTCAATCACGTGGTTGTTCTCGAGCCGGACCGGGAAGTCGATCCCGAGCTCCTTGATCGTCGTCTCGAGTGGCGACAGCGTGCCGCTGTGCGTGGATGGAGAGTCCGTTCGTTGCCCACAGTCAGCATAATACCCGGTGACGTGTCCTCCCTCCTCCCACGTTCGACGCTCGTACCTGGTCAGAATGACGTTGTACACGTTGTTCGCGACGATCTCGTTGAATGAGACGCCTGGGTGGAAGCACCAGTAGTTAAACACGCGCGTTGTCGCCTTGTTCTTGCGCAGGGAGTTGAACACGCGAGACGCGTTCGGGGACCTGGGCCGCGCACCAACGACAACGATAGACGTTCACTGTCACTCGTGGAGAATGGAAGGCTGTCGTAGTGACGAGCGCGCGAGCCGACGCACCGGTCGGGGACTTCTTGGATGTGCACTCGGTAGTTCTTCGCAGCCTACACGATAGATAGACGACACCCATCCACAGTCGTCAGAAGCGCTACGAACGACCACACAGTCCTCTTCCGGATGAACCACGGCGGAATGCACCTTGACGTAGTGGTCCTTGCTGCGGAAGATGGTCCCGAGGAACGACAGCAGTGCGTCCAGCTTGGACGCGGAGGCCTGGACCTTGCCGTTCTCGTTCGCGTGCTCAATGATCTCTTCGACCATGCCGAGGACGAGCGGACATGTGTCAAAGTTCACGTTGAACTGCTGGAAGAACTCGAAGATGTACTCGCCTGGCTGGGAGTGGATACGAGACGATCGGCACACCACGAACAACGGCTCCAAGAGACCGTGAGAAGAGGGTGTAAGAGAGAGAGAGAGGGAGTCACGAACGAACCTTTGTGAGGCCTCCTGACGACGACAGTGGAAAGCTGTTGAGCCCCTTGTCGATCTCAAGCAGCAGTGCTTTCAACGTCTCGGCCGACTGCCAAGCACCACCAAGAGGCGTTAGCGTATCGAATCGTTTAATCCGACCGACAAGAGATTGCTGGTTGGCTCGGTCGCTTCGCACCTCTGGCGACAGGTTGCTGTGCGCACTCAGCGCCACGCGGTTCTCCGACAGCGCCTGGATGAACTGCTGGACTTCCGAGACACAGCCGGCAATGTCGGTCGACGAGAGCGCGTACGACGCCGCGTCGCTCGCGATGGATTCCTGGCGGTCGGTACAGTACAGTACAGAGCCATCCATCCGTGAGCGCTCTTGACCGCCAGTACCACGATCGTCCACAGTCAGTGGACGACAGCTCCGCACCACGTTGTGCGCTTCGTCAAAGATGAGGATCGAGTTCTCGATCGAGACGCCGATCGAGCGGCGGGAGAGCGGGTCAATGAGGTAGTTGTACGGCACAAAGATGATGTCGGCGTCCGGGAGGAGGCTGCGGCTGAGGAAGAACGGGCAGATCTGGTGAATGAGAGAGAGACGGTGGGGGGAGTGAGTGAGAGATGCAACCTTTCCTCATTCTTGACAGCAGAGCGCATCTCATTTTACCTCTTTCTCCTTCATCGCGTCCACGAGCTCCTCAATGTCAAGAATCCCAACGTTCTGCTTCGCGTTGCCCCTCGTCGCGCTGTCAAAGCCGCGCTTGTAGACACAGCTGCAGTCGTTTATTGTAAGTACGCTTCATCCATTCATCCATTTATCCATTTATCCATACCAACGACGCACCTCTTGCGCTTCACCGCGTCGCGACAGGCAAAGTTCTGCTTCGTCCCGCGCATCTGCGCAATCTTGTCGTTCACGCAGAGGTGCTCGCGCGACCCGAGCACGGCCATGCGCGGACTGTACGACGTGTTGCGCAGCTCGTGGACCACTTGCTTGAGCTGCGAGTGCGTGCGCGACGAGTAGATGATGCGCGGCACGAGCGGCTCAGCTGGCGCTGCCAGGTCGTCGCTGGTGTCGTCGCCTTCGTACGCGAGGCGGTTGGCGCTCCGAACGTTTGAGCCGCGCCGAGTGAACGCGGCATTGCTAGTGCTATTGCTACTGTCTACCGTGGTGGTGGTGCTGCTGGCACGCAGGTTGTTCTCATAGTGGCGGCGCCACGCGAGGGTGGCGCAGAGCAGACAGAGCGTCTTGCCTGTGCCTGTGGGGCTCTCGAGGATCGCGTTCTGCTTGGACGCGAGCGAGAGGATCACCTTCTCCATGTAAATGAGCTGCGAGTCGTACGGCGGGAACGGAAACTCGACCGCCACGCCGCAGATCTCGAGCTTGACGCCCATGGCTGCTTGCCGCCGGTCGGGTCGGTCGGGTCGAGTCGTGATGGTGGTGGTGAGGTGGAACAATTGTTTTCTGTGCTGAGGTTGGTTCATAATCAAAGCGCAAATTCAGAAACAGACCATATTGATAATGCCACATAGCACTTTATACTGTACTAGTATTCGACAGTTGAAGAGTGTCGAAAACACCAATCGTCATCATTGTCGAAAAAAAGATGGCGCCTTCGTCTCCTTCTTCCGCGTCCCGGACGCTCGTGCTGGCGCTCTACCGGTCGCTCGTGCGCAGCGCGCGCGTGCTGGACAAGCACCGCGAGTTTAAGGCGCTGCTACCGCGCGAAGTAGTGTGGGACGGCGGCCATCGTCGCGTCGACTTCTTCGCCACGAACGCGTCGTGCGTCGAAGCTTTGCGCCGCGAGTTTCGGCGCCCACGTGCCGACGCAGCGGCTCTGAGCGAAGCGCTGGACGAAGCATTCGTGCTCACCAAAGGCATTGGTGAGCGCGTGCACTTGCTCTTTGCGGACGAGCACGACCAGCAGCTACTACCGCGTGCACAACCACCACCCCCCGTGAGCTTTGACGACGCGTACACAGCCTTGCGACAGCGCCAGCGCTCGCCCGAGGCGGTGAAAGCGCTGGACGACGCATTGCAGCTGATACGTGGCGCTGCTGACGTGCTACGCAGCGACGAAATAGGCGCGACGGACAAAGCGCGCATCGCCAAGGCGTACTACACGCAGTCAATCGCGCTCTTCCCGACCGCAGATGCCCACGCGTACCTCGGCTGGCACTTGTACTTGGACGGCGAGCTTGAGCGCGCAGCGGCCGAGTGTGATCGCGCAATCGCGCTCGATCCGTCGTTTGGCAACGCGTACAACGACCTCGGGCTCATTCGCGTCCAGCAGGGCGAGGACGAGGCGGCCGCGGCGCTGTTTACGCAAGCGAAGCTCGCGCCGCGGTACGACGTGCGCCACTTCCCGTCGCTCAACCTCGCGGCGCTGCACCTGGAACACGACCGGATCAAGCCGGCGTTACACGAGTACATGGAGGCGCTGCGGTGGATGCAGCCGGACGAAGCCGGGGCGATCCGCAACACGGTCGCTGACATTAGCACGTTCATCGTGACAGTCGCGGAGAAGTTGCGCTCGACCGGCTGAAGGACGTTCCGCGCGGGCAGCGACACGATGGGTATCTTGTCAATACTTTGGTACCAGCCGATGTTGGAACCGGGCAAGTTGCATGACAAACGATTTACGACAATTACGGCGTTTTTGTATGCATCCTCTGTCAAAATCCGTGATTTGGACACAAAAGCTCAAAAGCTCTGACGAAGAAGTCAATCGCAAGATGCGTCGCGAGCGGCGCCGACCGACGCCGCACTTGGGTGCGCAGCTGCACGCGCGCAACCGCTACCACTGCGCACCGCCCGACTTCTTCGCACTCGCAGCGCAGTACCCGTCCTTCCGCCAGTAGTGCGTCGCGTCGTCATGGCCTGCGCTCTTGCGCTTTCTCTCCTATTGCCTCTCATCCGTGTGTGGTTGCGTGCATTGACGTAGTGTCCGCAACGTGGACGACGAGAAGCGTACAGCGGCGCTTGCGTGGGACGACCCGTTCGCAGTGCGCGAGCTCACAAAGACGCTGCTGCTGCACGACTTCCAGCTGCAGTGGGAGCTCCCGATCGACCGCCTCTGTCCTCCTGTGCGTCTCCCTCTCTCTATCTCTCTCTTCTTCCTTCTTCACACTAATGAAACAGCGTCTGTGCGGCTCTGTAGCTTCCGAATCGGCTCAACTACATCCACTGGATCGAAGACTTGCTCCTCGCTGCCAACGTCGATCCGTTCCCAGCCAGCGCCCAGGAGCCAGTGCGTGGGATCGACGTCGGGACTGGCGCCAGCTGCATCTACGCGCTGCTTGGCGTGCGCGTAAACAACTGGCGCTTTGTTGCGACGGAGAGCGACGCCACGTCGTTCGCGTCCGCACAGGCAAACGTGGCGCGTAACGGGCTCGATGACCGCATCAGCGTGCGCAAAGTCGAGACTGTCCGGCTGCTGCTCGAGCCGCTGTCCACACTGGGACCAGACGAGTTCGGCTCGGATGACGCAATCAAGAAGGCGACAACGTACCACTTCTCCATGTGCAACCCGCCGTTCTTTGACGACATGAGCGAAGCCGATACGAACCCACAGACGAGCTGCATGGGCAGCGCGAACGAGATGGTCTTCCCAGGCGGCGAAGTCGCGTTTGTCGGCCACCTAATCGCCGACAGCCTCGAGCTGCGCACGCGCGTGCTCTGGTACACGACAATGGTCGGCCGGAAGGCGTCGGTGCGCCAGATCCTGGCGCTGTTGCGGGCCCAGGCGGTGCCGCACATGCGCACGACCGAGTTCTTCCAGGGCCGAACGAAGCGCTGGGGGGTCGCGTGGACGTTCGCGTCGGCGCTCGCGGCGGATGCGAGTGCGTCGGTGCGTCCAGAGGTGGTAGTGAGGTGGTGGGTGAGGATGGATCCTTGTCGAGGTTGTCAGACTGACGGACGACTGGCTGGCGTTTGTTTGGTTGGCGTGCTGCTTGTAGAGCTACAAGGTGCTAGGCAAGCGGAAGGAAGCGCACCGTCGGCGGGAGATGACGTTCACCGTCCCGTTCGCGAGCGACAGCGACACGACGACGAGTAGAAGAAGCGACGGCGGCTGTGCGACGCTACGGGAGGTGGTCGACCGCGTGCGCGAGTTCGCGGCCCACGACCCGTCAGTCGTGATTGACGTAAGTGGGGACGGGACGAACGACGACAGCGAGGACGAGGACGAGGACGAGGGCGGACATGGGAGCGGGAGTGGGGGTCCAGCGAAAGACAACAGTTACGCCTTCTTTCGCATCCAGAGCAGCACTGAGAGCGCGGGCGATGATGCGAGTGGTGCGTTCCAAGGCCGCCTGGAGATCTCGAGCGACTCGGCAGTAGCAGCGACTACGACGCGAGGGTTCGAGGTGACAATCGCGTACGAAGGAGGAGCGCGGAGTGCGTTCTGGAAGGCGGCCGACGCACTGAAAGCGGCGACTGTGCGCTCAGGACGCCAGTGGCGGCGGCGGCGACTCGTGACGCGCGAGGACGACGCCAGATTAGAAGACACAGCAGAAGCGAAGCAGCTTTTGTAAGCGCTCGCATGGGCAGCTGGGATTCCGCAAACACGCAAGATCCAACCATGTACTGCGTGCGTAGTCATGCACTCTCTCCCGTCTCTCTCTCTCTCACATGCCCTAGTCACACACAAGAGACACTGGTCACGCGTGGCTGCCCCCGCCTGCGACAAACGCATCGAGATCGTCGTCGCTGTCCATGAGCAGCGCGGTCGTGAGCACTATATTGTCAGGGGTCCGAGCCGCCCTCGCCGCTGCACTGGCGTGCGGCTTGCGTCGAAAGTTGTTGTACCAGCCGCCTTCGTCCACTGTGCGCTGCGCGTACCGCTTGCACGAACACGGCTCACCGGCGCGAATGCGCTTGCCGTTCACGCTGAAGCTCGAGGCCCGCGACGATCCGTTGCTCCCACGCACGCGGTGCCCGTGGTGGTGGGGGTGGTGCGGAGTCCCCGACAGGATCGGGATGCTGCTCGTCTCGGGCTGGCACGCAGCTTCCATCGCTTCGCGGAGTGCGACGCTCGAGTCGACTGCAAAGTAGTACATGGCGGTCCCGTTCGGCTCGAACGCGCGCGCGTGCTTGGCGTGGTGAAGCAGCCCCGCGTCCATCCACGCGTTACCCATGCGCGCAGCTTCCACGTGCGAGTTGACGTACTTGTGGTCCACGAGCATGTCGGCGGCGCCAGCGCCGAGGAAGTGCTTGTTCGAGCTGCTGCCGCTCGCGGCCGTGACGACGACGGGAGCCGGGCCGCTGCCGACAGCCGCGTCGGACTGGAGCGAGTACGGCTGCAGCTCGTCCATGATGTCGACAATGAACGCAGCCGAGAGCGTTTCCTGCACTTCTTCGAGCACTGCGATCACTGCGAGTGCTGACGGCCGCAGTCGCGGGTCGGGCTGCCACGCACGCTGGATGACGTCCCGGAGACTCGCTGGGAGACTCGGGTCGAGCGCCGGTCGCATGCCACGCAGCACCATGTCGAAGACGCACAAGTGGCTGCGGCTTGGGAACTTGTCGACGCCTGGATTGAGGATGTCCCAGAGCGTGATCGCGAGCGAGTAGACGTCGGCAGCCTGGTCGTAGTACGCGATGCCGCCTCTGCCGTTGATCACCTCTGGCGCCATGTAGTCCGCTGTGCCCTTGACCGTCATGTTGCCGAGGCTCCCGTCCTCGCGGGCCGTGTTGAGAGACGACGTGGATCCGATCGCGTCATCGACGTCGGTCGTACTCGGGCGATGCACCTTCTTGAGCGAGGCGTTGGCCTTCATGTAGCCATCGTTGTCACTCGTCGGCGGTACCGACGTTGACGCTGAGAGCATTGCGAGCGTGCGCGACTCGCCAAAGTCCGACAGCTTGACGTTGCAGTGGGCGTCGACGAGGTAGTTGCACGGTTTGATGTCGCGGTGGATGAACGGCGGCGAGAAGCTATGGAGGTACGCGACAGCCCGTGCGGCGTCGAGCATGTAGCCGACGCTGATGAGCAGCTGCTGGCGCGCGGGCTCGTACGGCCGACGCGCGTGGACACGCATGACGTCCTCGAGGCTGCCTTGGCAGAGCTCGAACACGAGGCAGATCGCAGGCGGCGACACGCACATGCCAAAGAACGTGACAATGTTCGGGTGGTGCAGCAGCCCGCAGAGTGCGGCCTCGTGCGAGAAGCCAGCGATGACGTCCTCAGTCACGCTCGCTGGCTGGTACACCTTGATCGCGACCTGTACGCGCGACTTGAGTGTCCCACGAAACACTGTGGACGTCGTGCCGACACCGATCTGCTGCCGCATGCTGAGGTGGGAGAAGTCAATGATGTGCTTCCGGTGCAGTTCAATGAGCACGTGGAGCCCCTGTGACGACACGCCTTCGTGCATGTGGCTCCGCTGTTTAAAGAGGTCCTGCAGCGCACACGCGCGCTCGCCCATGCCGCGCCAGTACGCCGTGTCGGCCTTGAGCACGCGCCAGATCACGAGCGGGTTGAACGCGATCCAGACGAGCGTCGCGTACAGCGCGTACACGGCATTGGCGCTCGTCTTGGGGTTCACGAGCAGCACCATGTGCAACGTCGTGAGCCCGTACCGGATGATGTTGTAGACCGCGAGCTCGCGGAGCGTCCGTTTCGACGCGCGGCCGGGCGGCCAGATGAACACGTAGACCGAGAGTACGAGCCAGAGCGCACGCAGCGGATGCAGCCACTTGATGTACGTGAGCTGCTTGGCCGGGTCGCCGTAGTTCGAGACGGCCCAGATGTACGGGATCGTGTACCCCGAGAGCACGAGCGAGATGGCAAGCGCGCGTCCGAGCGCTGGCAGCGACATACTCTTCTGCAGCATGAAGACGAGGATGGCGACAAAGTCGAACTGGTGCGCTGAGTAGAGCGACTCGAGCACGACAGGCGGGATGTACACGTCGTAGAAGCCCGTGGCGAGCGTGACAGTCATGTAGACGACGAAGAGTCCGTTGAAGACCGCGAGGACGATCAGCAGCGGCTCGAACGCCGGTAGAATGATCTTGCGCGCGGCGTCGTCGTCACCTTTTCGGGCCGCTGCACTCTTGAAGCGCAGGTGCACGACGAGCGCGGTACAGAGGAGCCAGAGGACCGCGAACTCCAGCAGGATAAACACGAGCGCGACGCGCGCCGTCTGGGCGGCTTGGTCGAGCGAATGGTCTGCTGGAGGCGGCACTACCGGCAGCGACGAAGGAGACGACAAGGTCGGCTCGTTGAGCGCCATGGTAACGATGGTGGTGGTATGCACGGGACGCCGAAGAAGTAGCTCAGGTCGGGAATCGAGCACGCTGGGCTGCTGGAGAGAGAGCACTTGAGGAAGTGATGCACTTCTGGTGGAAGTGCGGCGATGACCAGTCGCTCAGAGAGACAGGAGTTTACTGGAAGAGTAGAGAAGAGGTGGTTACGCCTATCGCGCGCTGTCCGTTGCTGAAGAGCGTTCCGGTCACAAGCTTCTTTCTTTTCTTTAACTCTTGCTTTCATGGAGATGTTAACGGTACAGCCTTGCCTCCTGGCAGGCTCTATCAGAGCTCAAGACTTGTATCGCTCTCGTCACAACGCGGGTCAGACTCACAAGAACTGAGCTGCTGAGGCAGCTTCTTCAGCTTCACCTTTGTGAGAACCCTGGTTCTTGTGGTCGAAATAACAGAACAATGTGAAACAGTCCAACTGTCAAAGTGTCAAGCTCTGTCTTGGAAGCGTGGGAACGCCGTCAAGCTCAAACACGGAGATCTCGTGTTCTCTGGATTTTAATCCAGAGTAACTCCGGGATCCCGGAGATCCCAGTGTCAACTCCTTTGCCGGTTCAAATTGATCTTTGTCCAGTTCAAATTGGTTCTGAAAAAAGAATTGCCAAATTTCAACTTTTTGGACGTTAAAAATCACATTCCATATTCCATGTCCTCGCCACGTTGCGCCGCGGCAACTGCAAGCTGGCAGTGAGGTGTCATGCGAGATACCAAGTGCGTGCTATCAATGTGCTGCATACTTGCCCTCGCGGCTCGCTCTAACAAGTCCATTCGCCGTGCCGTGAGTGTCGGAAAAGAACCGACGCTCAGCATTTCTTCTCTTTGGAGCGCTAGATAAGTTTTGATCTTCGCCTTTAGAACACTAAAACAACCTGGAGCACGTATCCAACACGTCAATCACTGCTCAGGATCGCGAACTGACATGAGAGCAATACCAGAGATGCGATACTTACCCTCAATTGGATTACACATAGGAGAATACGGCCCGAGCCGCAGTAAAACAAGATCGTCGCTCTCATCAACCCTCTTCTCGATCTGGTTGTGTACCGGGGCGTTATCGAGGACGATCACAAACTTCTTCTCCTTGAACTCGCTGAGTACACAGGGTGCAACTTCACTCGCTCGTACACAGCCGTTACGAAAGACGCGTTCACGTCCATTCGGATGCTTCCCTTGTGTAGCTCGTGGTGGGCCACATCAATTTCAGGTGCCACCTCGCACTGCACTTGTAGGTTCGGCCCCTTGGAAGCAGGCAGTGCGACCGTGGCTCTGGTGCCGCTGACCGCGAGCCCCCGCCCGTGCGAGCAAAAGAGGTTGTAATTTGTCTCGTCATAGTAGACGATCAGGTCGCCAGCCGGTTGATTCTGGATGAGCTTGCGTGCGAACAATTGGCGCTTCTCTTGTTTTGTTGCGCTGTTGCACGTTACTGGAATTACACGAACCTGTGTAACATCACACGTTGTTAGAGCGGCACAACTACGATGCTTCCATACGTACAATCACTCGCACACGTGTCAAGTACCTGCTTAGTTGTGTAGAGCTGATCACGAAGCTTCTGACTGATGGTGGTGGTCGACTGGTCAACTCCGTGGTCCACCCACAGCATGTCCTTCATTTGAGCCAGCGTGTACGTGGAGGAAGACTCCACGTACGACACCAGAGTGGCGATGATTTTCTCAGTGCTCTTCTTGAGCACCTCTCATGCTCCGTCGTGCTTCTTCAATACAGCGCGTCAGAGGCGACGATACGGCGAGCAGTCGTTGTCCGTATGCCGTT
>JAASGD010001066.1:0-13556 GCA_023334115.1 Globisporangium megalacanthum | reverse complement strand
CCCGGAGCTCGCTGACGAGGATCGCGGCCTTCAAGTGCGCCGGCTGCAAGATCCGGTTCAGTTCCGTCTCAGCCACCGGCTCGGCGTCAATGTCGAGCTTGAACCTGTCGATAGACACCAACAATCGACAGAGATTAGCCATCGGTCCACCACCGACAGACCCGACAGGAGACAATAGTCCGCACCTCCCCAACAACGGCGCTCTGCTCGTGCCGTGGAGCTCAGCAAAGAGGCTCCAGACCATCGGTGTGATGCAGCGGTAGTCTTTCGAGAGCACGAGCCCGGGTCGGGGCGTGTCGGGCCGGCCCGCGGCGTCCGGGTCCATCCGTTCTTCCCATCCATCGGCCAGCAGCACTTCGTTCGCAATGGGCCCAGGGGGCGGGCCGTCACGAGCGACAAACGTCACCCACGCGTTCATCCAGTGCACGTCGACAACGAACCAGCACTCACTGCGGTCGATCGACGCCTTGTCGTGCTTCCCGACAAGCGCCATCTCGAGCTTCCGGCGCATCGCTAGGTCTTCGACAAGCGGCACTGGCGCCGCTCGGGGCGTTGGCGGCTTGGCTGTCGCGTGCCGTGGCGCTGGTCGCGGCAGTCGGAACGCTAGTGTGCGTGTCGTGTCGCTCAGGTCGCTCAGTGTCGCCCGGACGTCGTCGAGTGTCGCAGTCGCGACGTCCTTGTCGTTGATGGTGACGAGGACTGCGCCAGCTGAGACGCCGCCGTGACGCTCCAACGCACCACTCGAGCCGTCTGGGAGCGGCACGAAGCCAACGACGACGGCGTGGTCCAGGACGCCGCCGTCGAGGTTCAGACCGAGCGGTCCAGGCGGAACTTCGACGGTCACGAACACGTCGGGGGCGTTCGCGTCGTCCGACTCGAGTGACGTGTCAGCAAAGAGCATGGTCGACACGCCCGGGCCGCCGTTCGCGAACTGCGCCTTCACGGCCGCGAGGGTGGGCAAACTCGGTAGGTTCTTGGGGAGGCTCGGGAGGCTCTTTGGGAGGTTCTTGGGCATACTCGGCACCGTGAAGCCGCCAATCGTCCAGCCTTTCGCCTTGGGCGTCGTTGTTGCAGGCGCAGGTGGTTCCGTATGGTCGTCTGCTACAACTGGAGGCATTGCCACTGCCACTGTCGCGTCCGTCTCGTCCCTCACTGGCTCCACGTCGTCGTCGTCATCGTCCTGGAGCTCTACGGACGCTGGACTCACGCTTGCGAGCTGCTCGTCGAGCGTCCGGTCGTCGTCCAGAACGTCATTAGGCTTTGGGCTTTCAACGACAAGCGGCACGGGCACGCGGAAGCGGAGCTCGCGCTCGAGGTGGGTCGACTCGCGCAGGACGCGACCGACGTCGGCGAACGTCGTGCCGGGCTCTGTGAAGTCGTACTGGTTCACGCTTAAGAGCACACTGCCGGGCAACACACCGCCGTGCTTCTCCACTGTACCGCGGGTGCCACGGACGTCCACTGGCCCAAAGCCCTCGAGGAGAGTGCCGGCAGGGGAGTCTGAGTCGAGTACAATACCGAGTGGTCCGGGCGGGACTGCGACTGTCACGTCACGCCACGCAGCGGCGTCGGTGTCTTCGCCAGCGGCTGCGGCAGCGCGACCCACTGGCGCTTCCGGGCTCAGGAGCGAGACGCTCGCGAGCGGCTGGGACGACGTGCGCGCCATTCGAATGAGGTCTGTCGGCGGGCGGTGGCGAAGGTGGAAATGATGCAAATCAGGAGCTCAAGCGAGTAGTTCAGTGTAGTTTATATGAAACTTTGTATGGGATGGGAGAGTGGAGACTGGCTGACTGACTGACTGTGGCATGGGTGCGTTCCTGTCCTGACTGGCGGATTTGATGAAAGTCAACAGACTGGTGAGTACTTTACCAAGTGCCTGATTTGGTACCGAACTCACCAGCTGGCTGGTACCAATGACGGGGTGGAACTCCCAAGAACGAGTACCAGTCCCAGTTTGTACTTGAAATTGATCTCCCAGTTGGGAGAGGTGGAGGGAGACCTGGAGCTCTCGGAGGTCGCAGAGTCGACAGGAAAACAGCAAAAACACTGACAACAGTGCGATGCGCCGCGAACCTTGTTCAGATGGCTCGGATTCCGACTGCAAAGGCTCCAACACGACCGTTTCGATGCCACAACTAGCGGATCCACTCGAACTTGAAGCTGAAGTCGTTGCCTACAGACAAGACACGAATACAACGCACGTGAGGCCTCGTTCACCTCGATGCGCATTTATCTCCACACACCAGACGTCACTCGAGCGCACACACCGCACCGAAGTGGACGAGCATGAAGCTCAGCGAAATGATCGTCCACGTGAGCAAGAGGCCTTGGATCATCATACAGTTCTTCTCGAGCACGAATCCGAGCTGGTGCAGCGCCAGGACGCCGAGCTTCCACTTGAAAGCGGTGTGCAGGCACACGAGCGAGAGGAACTCGAGCGCCGAGTAGACAAAGATACCAGTGATGGTTGCTTGGAGCTTCTCGACTGACATGTCTGCCATCCCAGGATAGTACTTTGCGTTGGGGAGGAAGTAGAGGACCGACGTGGATGAGCTCGCCACCAGCGGCACGATCACTTCGACGTACTCCACAAGCAGCACACCCTCACACCGCCAGAGCAGCTCGAGTGTCTTCTCCAAGAGCAGCGTTCGCTCGTCCTTCGATAGGACGGTCGGCTCAGTTGAGCGCTCATTCGTGTGTGCTTTCAGTGAGGAGAGCGCTTGGCGAAGTGCCGGGTGTCCACGGCACCACTGCGTTCAGGTTCGCGCTTGCACTCCTGAAAGCGGCGAGGAACGAGTCTCGAGCCGGTTGGAGGAGGTCGGTCATTTGCTCGCCAGTCGTGGTCGCTTTCTCGACCGGGAGGTTCGCGTTTGTCCACGACCGCACCAAGAGACCTTGGAGGTTCAGCTTCTCAGGAGCTTGTAAGAGCCCGACACAGTGCGGGAGTAGGTTGGCGGATCCAGTCGACGGTGGCAGGAGATCTCGAACCTCCGACAAGCACCGGAGCAGCCTCCGTATAGAGTACACGTTCTGCACCGCGTCGATCGCGATGATGCCGACTGTCGTCCAGTGTGAACTGGAGTTTTGGATGCGCTTGGCTTGGAACAGCGCGCTGAACACGTCGACTGTGATCACACTGCAAGGGACCAGCTCCTCTCGACCTGTGCCAGGATCTTCCGCATCACCTTCTTGAGAGCGAACTCCACGACTGGGAGTGCGACGATGAAAGCGGACTGGTTGACGCCCTCGAGGCACTGGAAGACGTAGCTGTAGACTGGGAAGATGATAAAGTACGACGCCGCAGCGTTCACCAGAGTGTAGTACCGCTTGAGCCGCGTCATGATTTCAGGATCCGTTGTCAGTCGCTCTCGTCTGACCGAGACGATAATGGCGGCGAACATCGACAGCGACCACGGTGGGTTCCCGAGAACTATCACGAACGGAACGGGGAAGACCCAGAACCGAGCGATTAGGATTGTGGCGGTGAGGAAGGAGCTCGCTCCGAACACGCTCATGACAGCGCACTGTGTCGACGTCAGGCGTGCTGCTGGTACAAACGTCCGCAGCTGGAACGTCGTACCGAACGAAAGGATGAACGTGCCGATGTACACGCGAGCCCAGAACGTGATGTTTTGTCCCAGCCTTCGCGCGGGTCCTGGAGCGGGATGGCGTCAAGCGTCACGATTGCCGTCAAAGCTGGCAGCACCATCAGTATCGACACCAGCGCGACTCGCCAGAGCGATTTGTGCTGATAGTACTCGTTCAGCTCGCACATGCGCTCGATCGAGTATCGTCCCGAGTGGCTGGAGATGTTCACGTGCTCCCATGCAGCGCGGAGCATGGCGAAGCAGCCCATTGCGTCGGGAGAAGAGAGGAGGAGCTGTACAGGAGAGAGAGAACAATGGGAAGTGATACAAGCAAGCACAAGAATAGCGTTGGCAATCAAGGACCCGATCGAACTCGAACTCGAACTCGGTCGAATATCCGCGATGGAGGTCACGCTGGTGATATGCGCGTGATATTCGCTTGAGTTCTTGTGATCTACGTGAGCAAAGAAGGCAAAGTCGAGTCGCATTGCAAACAAGTACAAGTCGCGCGTTGGCTGGGATCGTGTACCTGGTAATATTGCTTCGCTTTGGGAGTCTCGACCGCTCCAGGTACTGCGAGATCTCCTCTTTCACATGAGCAAACTTCCCAGCGCTTGTGGGTTTGATTGCAGGCAGTAAGTTATGTTATGAGTCATAAGTTATGATTCATAACGCAAACATATATAAAATCAAAGAGTCAGCATAAAACTGGAGATTCTAAGCCGACTTTGAGCAAAGATCTGCGAGGCAACAGCGAGACAGTCGCACAGATACAGTTATCAACCGAGCGCTGGCGCTCTCGTGTGTCAGTTGAGTGGTCATCAGCTGAGCAGCAGTGTGGGTCGCTCCATTCCAGCGGTGGCGCGATTGAGGTATCGGTGTGCGAGTGCTCGAGCAGCAGTGAGGGTATCGTGGGCTCAATCGTGTCGGGCTGACTCTGGAGGACGGGCAGGAAGGAGCCAAGCGCGTGACTGCGTCTGTCCGTGCCGGAGGCACCAGACTGTCAACGTCTGCCACGCCTGTGGGCAACGCCGGAACGTTTCCGATAGAGCGAACAGAGCGGGTGTGAAAAGCGACGCATGTGATCGTCTGGAGCTGGCGCCTGTGATCGATCATACCCACGAGAGCTTCAAGGTCCGTTCTTGCTAACGAATGATCTCACCCGAAGCAGCCCAAATACCCAAACCGAACGAACACTGATCCAAGCAAGAGGGCGATTCTTCCATCTTGAAGCTGATTACAGTGCGTGTGGGGAAGGTGAACAGCTTTGACCTTCGAGTGGAAGTCTGTGGTCGTCTCTCCTGGACATTCATCTGCTGATACATTGTGGGCTAGTACGATTATGGCACGTGCGCCTGTCATTGAATGGTAGCAAGTTGAGAACGCCTGCCTGCCGTGCCTTCTTCTTGTCAAGAGGACCAGAGGGCTACGCTCCGTGTAGATTGCACATTGTCACTACACACTTGTGTGCATGCACACTGACAAAAGACTGCTCGATAGAGATGAACGTGTTGTGTGCTGGACCCCTCAGCGTGTATTATGTGGTATCAACATGAGTTTCGATAGTGTTCAGTTAGAGCTAATAACTGTTGTATCACTGGGGTCCAGACAACAGGCAATGGCACACAGTACGCATACACAAGTAGGTGGAGAGGCGCTCGCGTATGAGTAGGAGGGATGATTCGTTGTGTCATCATGGTGATCATCGAACGTCAATTCGTCATTGCGCACTCGGAAGAGAAGGAAAACGCACACACACGCGCACACACTCGCACAATAGCACACAGTCGGTGACGGGATGTCGAAATGCTGATTCTTCAAAGGCGTAGACGTGAAACACGGTCGAACCTCCAAAGTGCCCAGCGCTTCTAGTCGCACTCAGGAGCTTCACGTCGGGCTGATGGACCCGACACTCGCTGAGGGACCTGGTATGTGCCTCCCATATTGGAAGACTCAGTGGAGCACAGAGGCAATGGCTCCTTGAGTGGCAAAGGAGGCAGCGGAAGAGCGAAGGACTCATTCACACAAACATAGATGAACACACAAGTACACACACATCGCATGCAGACAGACACAGTGGAGGGAGGTGGTGGTGGTGGTGGCAGACGCGGACGAGAGGAGAACCAGCGCTGATGGAGCTTCTTGAGGAGAAATCGTGAATGACCACGTTTGCCAACTCGCCAGCTCCAAAACGGAAACGACTGGCCACCCTCACTCCAGTGCGGCGGACACTAGAGAACTTGGTTTTGTTATATATGCGGGCAGTACAATTCAGATCTTAAGTAGTACAGTGATTCCCACAATGATTGAAAACACTGAAGACAGTGTGCAGCTCAGTCCGTTCACGCCTTTCGATGTCCTAGTGAAGTAAACCAGGTATAAGCTCGCAACTGCAAGCCCCGCACACAAGCAGAAGCAAACTCGAGCAAGCGAGTGAGCGCCTCTGTCCGCGATGGATCACAAGACGCGGAGCGACAGCGGCGGCGACAGCTCCGACAGCAGCGCCGCGTCGTCGTCGTCCTCCGACACGGTGCTGATCGCCAAGCCGCTGGACCAAAAGCACCGGCAGCAGCTCCAGGCGCAGCTCCAGCAACAGGCGGCGCAGCTCCAGCAACAGGCGGCGCACGCGGCCGTCGCCTCCACGCCAGCCCCAGCTTCAGCGCCAATTCCAGTGCCGCCAGCCGTAAAGGTGCCTCGTTTTTCCCCACATTTCCTTTTCATCCGCAGAATGCGGAATGCGCGCAGGGGCACTGACCATCACTCCTGTTCCGCAACCGTGGATTGATTCCTTGCAGTCGGATCTGCTCTGTCTCGTATGCGAGCGCGACAACCGCGACGGCCTCTTGCTCTGCAGCGGCCCGTGCGTGTCCGCGTTCCACGCCGCGTGCCTCGGCATCGACGCGCGTGACACCACCACCGCCACTGCCACTGGTGCCACGTGGAAGTGCCCGAGCTGCACGAGCCACACACACGAGTGTTTCCACTGCAAGCGCACCGGGATGAGTGTCCCGTCGACGTCCAGCGCAGATGCAATCGAGAGCGACGGGCGGCGGCCTGGCGTGCGCAAGTGCCGCGCGCTCTCGTGCGGCAAGTTCTACCACAGCGCGTGCATCGCCAAGCTCCCGCTCGCACGGATCGCTGGCTCGCACTTTATCTGTCCGGTGCGTGCGTGTGTGTGTGTCTGTATATGTTCGTTTGGATGGGGAAAGAAGGGCTGACAGTGGGGTTTGGTACCTGGACGATAGCTGCACACGTGCGCCGCCTGTGAGCAGTCGGGTGCGAAGAAAGAGTCGGTGCGGTGCATGCGGTGTCCCGTCGCGTACCACACGAGCTGCTTGCCGGTCAACTGCTCGCGGAGCTTCCCTGGGAAGCGCATCATCTGCCCCAAGCACGACGAGAGCAGCGGCCGCGGGCGTGAGACAGACGAGACGAGTAACGCGACCACGCTACTGAAGCCGACGCTTCTATCGAGTGGCCAACGCGAGAGCGACACGACGACACGCGAGTCCGCAGCAGCTGCAGTAGATGACGATGATGATGAAGCGAAGGAGGAGGAGAAGAAGAAGAAGAAAGAGGACGTGGTGGTGCGCGTCAAGTCGGAAAGCCGCAGCGACGCCAAGAAGCTCTCGAAGAGCGCCAAGCGCGAAAAGAAGAAGAAGAAGAAGAAGCGCAAGAAAGCAGCCAAGCGCGAGGCAAAGGAGCGCAGCAGTTGGGGCAACGTGGAGAAGGGCGACCGGGACGAGAGGGACGAGGACGATGGCGATGCAACAAAAACAGCAACAACACGAAGCAGTAACGAGGCGGGCGTCAAATTGGAAGCAAGTGACGGTGAGATCGACGACGACGGCAGGGGGGCGACTCTCACTTCCGGTCTCACACTGAAGCGCGAGGACTCGTTCAAGCTCCCGGCGCTGCACATTGCGCACACGGAAGCAGTGTCGCCAGCCACGTCGTCATCGCTGTTCGAGAGCCCCGCGACAACAAACGAGCGGATCAAAGCTCGGCTGGTGGAAGCGCTTGGGCAGAGTGACGACGACGTCGAGAGCGTCGGGAGTCCGGTCGCGCTGCCAAAGCTCAGGGTCGTCCGAGCGAGCAGCGACGGAGCCGTCTCCTCGGTCGATGGGAGTCCAGCAAAGACTGTTGATTCAGCCGCGTCAGGTAACGACGACGACGATGTGGACGACAGGAACCACGAGAGAGCTTCACGCTCTGCGGTTTCTCCAGTCGATACAAGGCTGTCGCCCGTTGGTGCTGACGACAACGAGGTGGAAGATAGCACGAACGACGACGCAAACCGCAACAGCCAGTCGAGCGAAGAGAAGCCACGACCGTCAAAGGCGGAGCGAAAGTCGCGCCACGAGCGTTCAGCACTTTCGAAGAATCTCAACCGGGAGTTCAAGGATGTGGCGACCTCCTCAGATCGCCGCACCAGCAAGAAGCAGCCGAGCCAAGGGTTCGGCGACTTGTCGCTTCAGGTTCCTATGTCGCCTGTGGAGTCGGGAGAGCGTCCGCTCATCCGGTCGGCGAAGGACGGGATCAGTGAGGGCGAAGAGGGTGACGACGAAAGACCAGGGGACACGTCCACGCCGACGCTGCGCCGGCGCACTGCGAGCGGGACGCCCCGTGGCGGTGAGGCGATATCATCCGACGGCACGAAAGCGAGAGCGTCAATCTCCTCACGGCCGAGCAAGAAGAAGAAGAAGAAGATAAAGAGCTCTAACGATAGCTCAAATGACGCAACGATGGCCGCTCACGCTGTCGCCGACTACGCGGACCTCGTGCACGAAAAGGACGCGACCGACGCCAAGTGGGTGCAATGCGATAGCTGCAAGAAGTGGCGCACGGTCCCGAAAGCCATCGACCTGAACGCGATGCCTGAGCGCTGGTACTGCGAGATGAACACGTGGGACGCGGCGTTTGCGTCATGTGCAGTGGACGAGGAAGGCGCCGTGGACGCGTCCACCACGAAGCAGAAGAGCACCTCGCACAGCAAGAAGAGTAAGAGCAGGTCGAAGAACGCAAAGGCGCCAGCCTCCGACCCCGTGGTGACGACTGTGGCAACAGTGGCTTCCGACGGCGGCGTCTCGTCGCCTTCGTCTGTACATGGAAGCTACGCGATCGAGGCCACTGCAGTGCAGTCGGTGGTCGCAGATGACAGTGGCGCGTCCGCCAGCAAGACTGGCGGCTCGAAGAAGCCAGACAAGCAGTCGAAGAAGCGCAAGCTCAAGCTTAAGCTGAAGGAGAAGTATCGCGAGGTAAAGTGGGTGCAGTGCGAGAACGCGCAGTGTGGCAAGTGGCGCGTCGTCCCGTCCTCGATCGACTTCAGCTTGCTGCCAGCGGTGTGGTTCTGCAACTTGAACTCGTGGGCACCGGAGCTCGCAAAGTGCAGCGCTGCGAACCCACCGGAGGTGGAGGTGTTCCTGATGAAATCACACTCAAAGAAGAGTACCGCGCCGCCGTCGTCGTCTTCTGGCAGCAGACCGAGCAAGAAGCTGAAAGCCGGCGGCGAGGCAACAGTGTCGTCTCCGGATGGAGCGGCAGCGGTGACGACCGCGTTGACGCTCGCGGGGGTGACTGGCGACGCACCAACGAAGCCTCCTAAGCCTGCGAAGGCTCCTAAGGGCGGCGTAAACCCGCCAGTGGTCTCGAGTTCGCAATCGTCCGTGGTCGCGAGTGGGGTGACCGACACTTTACTCGGCACCGGAACAGCAGGCAGCAATGGGGGCGCGACGAGTGCTGGCGTCTCGAGCGGAAAAGGCTCAAGCGCTGTCGCGGAGCTTTCGATGTCTTCGAGCTCTGCGCTGTCGGCGGCTGGCAAGAACCGAAAGGGGCTCAAGCCCATGGACGGTATCAAGAAGACGGTGCTCGAGTGGGCCCAGTGCGAGAAGTGCAACAAGTGGCGGAAGCTGCCGCAGCACATCAAATCGTCGACGCTGCCGGACAAGTGGTTTTGCTCGATGAACCATTGGGACCCGGTGCGCGCGAGCTGCGCTGTGCCGGAAGAAGTGGACCAGGAGCCGCTTGGTGCCTCCCCGCTCCCGAGTTCGCAGAACTGGTACCCGATGCCCGGGCACATTGGCTCTGGTGCAGCGCAGGGAGGAGTACGCCCGAAGCGCAGCAAGCTGAGCTACTCGGAGCTTCTGTACGCCAGCACTGGCCAGCTGCGCAAGACGTACACGTCCGAGTCGTCGACGCTCTCGTTCGAGTACAACGGGCGAGTGTACCACCGGGACGACCAGTACAAGGACAGCAGCATGTACGTGTGTCCACGCGAGCTGCTGGCAACCGCGAAGGGGCAGCTGGCGGCATCGGGGAGCGGGAGATCTGCCTCCGAGTCGCTCGAAACTGGCGACGCGTCGCTAGTGGCTGTCGCATTGAACGAACCGTCAGTGGAGCAGGTGGCGACGCTCGTGCTGGACGCCATGGACGTGCGACACAGCCGCACGCTCACCGAGATCTTCCGCGCTGCGAACAACCAGCCGGAGTCGAGCGACAACGAGCTCTCGCTGTCGCTCGTGACCGCCGCTGTGACCCACCTCGTACAGAAAGGGCTGGTTAAGAAGCACGAGAGTGAGAACGAGGGTGACGGGGAGAACGAGGGTGACGGGGAGAACGACAAGAGCAGTTCACGACACACAGCGCGAGTAGGCGCGAAGCGGCGGCGATCGAGCGATGCGCTGCTCTCGCCCCCCACAACACGGCTCCTAGTGTTCCGGAAGGTGCCCACGCGGCCGCTGAAGGCATCCAAGTGCTGGAAGCTTGGCCCGGCAGCGTTCGAGTTCCCGCTAAGCAACGACTGAGAAAGTATGAAACGAGGTTGCGTGTGTCGTATGTGTCGCTGCCTACGTGTGTGTGTGTGCTTCTGTTGGGGTGCACACACGCCTCCCTCTTGCTGGTGCGGTCCGCACTCAGTCACCAAGCGCCTGCAGTCAGCGCTTTGATCAGCTCCTTTCGGCGCCGGTGCATCCTCCCCTCCTTTTCCTTCGAGGAAGCATCGGCCAAGTCGCGCGCGTACTCGCCGAAGCGTTCGCGGACACTGCGCGTCGACGGGCCGAGCGCGACGTCCGGAAGCGGCGGCAGCCCTGAGACGTCGTCGGTGTCGCTGGTTGAGAGCCGAGTGAGGGACCCGACAGCGGCGCTCGAGTTGCTCGCAGCCAACTCCAGGCCGCTCTTCCCCGACTGGCGCTGCTTCGACGCTGCTGTTGAAGCCACGCCTGCAGTGCGGCGCAAGAGCTTCTCGATCGCGTCCGCTGGAACGCGATCCGGGGTCAGCTGGACACTGAGAGCGGGATCGGTGCTAAGAAACACGCGCTTGGCGGTGCGTGGATCCTATCGCATCACGGAGCAGCATCGTTACGCATGTGAAGGTGGTCAAGCAAGGCTCTCGGATGCAAGCGAACGCGTGGCTGTCGCTCCGGTCGTTACCTGCGCGTGGAGCATGCGCTCGAGCGACGGGAAGCTCGCGAGCAGGAGCTGCCGCCAGTCGTAGAAGTCGAGCACTGGACGCTCGGCTCCTGCTGCGGCCACCACCACACCGTGTGGGGACGCCAGCACCGCTGCAGGACGCGGACTTGGGCTCCGGATGCTTCCGATCGCCGCTCCTGATCGCATGTCGTACAGCACGTGCGTCCCGTTTGAGTACGCAACGATCGCGACTGGGATGTCGAGAACCCGCGTCGTCTCGACGATCGACAACATGCGGACGACGCTGTCGCCTGCCTGCGAACCTGTCGACTGTGGGGCGACCACAACGCGACGGAGCATCGGGAGCGTGTTGCGGTGGTGTCTAATGTCAAAGAACTTGACGTGCTGCGCTGCCAACGAGAATGCGACGACAAAGTCGCTGCGATGCATCACGACCGAGTCGACACTCGTGTCGCGACGATGTGAGCCAACACCACGAGTGTCGCTTCCAGCGACTGCAGCAGTTGCCATCTGCGACTTTGACACAGGAAGGTACGCGCGAAGCGTCTCCTCCAGCGTGTCCCAGACAGCAAGTGCTCCATCCACGAGGCCGACGACGAGAAACTGCGTCGTCGCGTCCAGCGCAGAGGACGTGATCGCACTCAAGTGGCTCCACGACACGACTGGCGATGCGCATGCAGCGGCGTCGCTCTCGGAGCCGGGGCGAAGAATGGACTTGAGCACTTTGGTGCCGACGCAGACGACAAGAGCGTACGCGTCAGCTGGACAGAGCTGGGCTGCGCGCGTGTGCGTCGTCGGCGGGAGCACAAAGTGGGCGCTGCTGCGCACGGACGCGGATGTCGTTAAAGCGCTGCCGCAATCGATCGTCACGAGTGCTGGTGCGCTGTTCAAGTCAACGAAAGGAGCCGGAGCCACATCCAACGAGCCGACACTCGCAGAAGCGTCAGCAGCGGAGCTCTCAGGGATCGCGAACACAGACACGCGTCCGGGAGCTATCGAGAGCGCGACGTGGTGTCCGTTCGGCGACAGCTCAAGCCACTCGAGGTGCTCGAACGTACCAGCCGCAGTGATCCGGAACTGCAAACTGGTGGCGACACCACTCGCCTGCCGCCGTGAGAGCGCAACGGTGTCGACGCCAACGACGTGGACGATGCGGACGAGCGTCGTCACGCGTGTCGTGCTCTCTGACTGCTCGTCGCTCGCTGGTGTCGTCGTGGATTCCGTCAGCAGCACGCCGACCGCGAGTGTCACCGATCCTCCTCCACCCAGAGCTGCGGAGCTGCAGACGCGAACCGGAGTCAGTCCCGACACGCGAAGTCGACTGCACGCGGCGTCCACTAGTGGTAGAGCGATCGTGGCGATGCTCTCGTGCGTGAGGGTGCTGACGACGTGCAGCACAATGGCCGGCGCCTCTTCGTGAACCGTAGCCGACGCGGCTTCGAGTGCAACCACGAGTACCGGGAGCGCGTCGTGCTGCACGGCACCCGCGACAACTCGCGTGTTGTCGCCGAGCTCGGTCCGCTCGAAGCGCCGACAGCATCGCTTCCTAGCGTCTTCATCGTCATCGCAGTCCGAGCGTCCTGAAGTGGCCCGTGCGGTCGCTGCGAGCGCCGCCGCTGCCTCGGCTCGGAAGCGCGCGCTCTGCTTGGTGATCTGGTCCCAGGCCGCGTCGAGAATGTCGCTTTCGAGGACCTTGTGCACTCGCCGGAACGGCTGTGGGAGACGCGCGACAACCACACGCTCTGGGTCGACGTGGTCGGTTGGTCGCGAGAGCGCGACCCACGCGAGGAACCGGGTCACGCGGACGTCGCCACTCGGCGTGCGGAAACGGTCGACAAGCGCACGCGCGGTCGCTCGTGGGAAGAAGACGCTGTTGTCCTCGAGCGTCTGGACGAAGACGTCGGGGCGGACGAGGCCACGGCTCGCGATGGCCGGCTGGACCACAAACAAGAGAGAGGGAGAGAGGGGAGAGCGAGTGAGGAGTCACGCGGACAAGGGACCGCTGACTGGCGTGGGTGGCGCGTCATGACCTTCCATGAGTCCTCCCAGCGCGCTTGGTCCTGGACGCAGACGTTCCTGTTGGGCAGAGCGAGTGGGAGAGCGTGAGAGGAGTTCGTCCATTGGCTCTCAACAGTCGACGCTGAGCAGACACACCGGATGTACGAGCGGATCGCGTCCCAGTCCTCTCCTGCTGCGGCGTCTTCCATCGCTTCCCAGAGGTTCACTCTCTCTCTCTTCAGCGACAGCACCAGCAACTGCGTGTGTGTGTGTCTGCAGGGAGGCTCCTCCCTTCCTCTGAAACGGCGCCACTCGACAGTCTTTGTCCAGTTTTTCGATCATGCACGTAGTAGTGGTGGGCTTGACCCCACTTCTAACGTGCATGATCGAAAAACTGGACAAAGACAGTGCTGAGCTTTCCCAGTCTCTCTTGATTCGATCAAGTTCACTCCACTTATAGCAGCGTCGCCATTCAATTAAGTTCGGATCGACTGTGCTTCGACCGCATCCGGACGATATGCACAGCCTGACAACTGTGTGGGAGAT
>JAASGD010001065.1:0-13564 GCA_023334115.1 Globisporangium megalacanthum | reverse complement strand
AGGAATCAAGTAGGACACAGGCTCCAAGAGCGAGCCGCCTTGGCAAGGCGCCGCCGCTGCCGGCGCACGAGCCGCCAACTAACTCACTCTTCAATTCACCACCAACCACACAAGCCTCTCTTCCTCCACCTTCCGTCGGCGCTCTATCGCTTCCTCTCCAAGCCGCCCGCGTCCTTACAGCGTTCATGACGAACAAACAGCAGCTGAAGACGCTGAAGATGGTAGCGAGGATGAGGTGGTCGCTTGTGCGTCGAAATGAACACGCCTTGGCTTTCATTAGTCATGCGCCTGCCTCCCGATGTGCCAGTATGCATGCGGATGTGCCAGTGTGCCTGCTTGCCGATGTGTCAGTGTGACTGCCGATGTGCCAGTGTGCCTGTCACGGATGTGCCAGTGTGTGTGTGCCTGCCGGTCGATGTGACTGCCTGCCTGCAGATGTGCCAGTGAGTGTGCGTGTCTGCCTGCCTGCCTGTATATCAGCACGTCCTTCTGTTAGATAGTGTCCAAGCGTGTGTGCCCTCAAGTACGCAACCGTGACAGCTTTGCAGTGTGCCAGCGTTGCTGTGTCAGCTCGTCAGTGTGCCTACTTGCCAGTGGGCTGCCTGCACGCCGCCACTCCCCGAATATGTGTTACCAGCTACCATACGCACTTTGGGATGGAAAGTTTGAGCTCTGCGTGCGGGCCCAAAGTGCTTTGCTTGTTGCTTTGCTGTTTGGAGATTGAGTGGCGTGCAAGCGATTTCTGTTTCTTCTTGGTTGATGTGGCAACAGCATCGCCCACGCGTGGCCAAGGTATTTGTGATGAGTGGCACGCTTCGTGCGATCGTCATCAGATCGCAAGTGACTCACGAACAAAAAAGGGTTCGAAAATCCTTTGAATGACTCCACTTTTTTTGTTATCTGTATTCTCCACGAACGTCAGCACCACATTGAACAAATTATCTTGTACATTTGTGAAATAAATATAAAAAACTACAAGATGGATGGGTGATATTTCGAAAGTGGAAGGTCCAGAAATTCGGCTGTTTTTGGAACTATACAAATGCGTAGATGTCCCTTATTCTGTCTTATACAGAATTACAAGGAGCTCGATTTGCTTGGTAGTAGAGGGGTTAAGTTGGTACATGTCTGGTACTTGTACTGTCCGTATACAGCCCAGTTACAACTATCAACTGCTCACCATGGTGACCGCGAAAGAGCATGGTGAAGGACGTGCGGTCCAGCACAGACTCCTGGAGACGAACGCGGACTGGCACACGACTCGCGCACTGGAGCACGTTTGTAGAGGTCAATGGGCACGACATCAGGCTTTTCCAAGTCACCATCGTCATTTAAGGTCTCAACGAGATCCTTGCCCTCAAGATCATCTTTCGCGAGGCGCGCATCCTGATATGCACATTGCACGTGCTCAAATGTCTGATGGTTGCGTCTCGTAAGCCGAGAGCGGCAGGATCTCCGCCGAAGACCACCGCGCTGTCGACGCCGTTGTGTACAACATGGTGTACTTGAGGAGCAGCGAGCAGTACGAGCAGCAGCGTAGAGGTCTTCGTGGCCTTCGCGATCGCATTGAGTTTGGGTCGTTCAACGAGTATATGGTGGTAACTGGCACTTGTGCACAGACAGGACGGTGATGTGCAAGCGCACGCGCCTGCCACACTTCCATACGCACATGAATAGCGCCCTCGAGAGATTTTTCAGCGAGCTGAAGAGTGGCGTTGACAGCACCGCGAGCATGTCGCGCTGTTTGGAGGCTTTGACTACCGCAGAAAGACGGTGCGAGAACGAGTACCGTCATCAGTGGCTGCGCATCGGCCTCTTCGTGAATTCGAACTACGACGAGGAAATGGCTCACGTCCTGGCATTCACGACCCGGTATTTCGCCGCACAAGTCGAAGGCAGGTACCGAGCGGCGATAGGGACATCAACTCGTACAAGTTTAAGGCTGGCGAAGCCGACCTTGTCCTAGTGTCCGGCTCACACAGGACTCAACACGTCAGCACGAAGACAAGGTCATGCGACTGTTTGTTCGCGTCGTGGATGAAGCTCCCCTGTCGCCACGCCATGACCGCGCACAAGATGACGAAACCGACAGGCTCGGCGATCCTCCACCTTTTGAGCCAAGTTAGTTGACCATGTCCGCAGATCTGTCAATGTATCGTTCATGAGTTTTGCATCTATCTTCAATACTCACTGAGAACGACTTGGATATCTTTCTTTGTGTATAGGTGGCTGTGTGCGTACTCAGGTGTCGCTCGCGTACGAGGAGCCGTATACAACACGTTTGTTGACGATGCGAAGATCGGCGGAGTCGGGCTCACTCCGCGCGGGTAGTACAAGGAAGCTATGCGAGCGACTCAGATGCTATGGTCTGAGCTTGTGGTGTCGAGGACAGCGATGAATTAGAACAACTGCTCGCCTTCGTTCTCGCGCAGTGGAGGGAAGTTCGCCAGAACCAGCGTGTTCGCGTCGGTGCACAAGGCTGAGATGAGCACGAGCTCGATGAAGTTCCCGGCGGCAATAGCAAGCGCGATTTATCACGTGACGGCGTTCCGGACGTTACGGATGGCATGGTCAGCGCGATCAAAAGTGGCAGTTTACGTGGTGACGAGTCTGAGTACGAGTTGTGAACATGCATTCCGCAGACGAGAGCGCGAGCAGGGTCGCAATGTGGCAGACCCACAGACTATATTCAGATGAGCTCGGTTCCGTCTTTGCAGTCGACACCGGCCGCGTCGGGATTGCTAAGCCAGGGGCCGAGTTGACCGTGAGCAGCACTCCAGTCGAAATTGAGTTTGACGATAAAGACTGTGCGGGCGGCGCCGACGTTTTAGGCCACGACGTGGCCGTCATCGTCGACATCAACCAAACGGCGTCCAAAGACGGTCAGCCGCAGCTTGACCGGGAAAAGTGTGAAGCCGAGGAGCGCCAAGACCGCGCACGCTTTAATGCCGCTTAGGAGTCGAGATGTGCGCTCGATGAGATCAGCGTGAAGGAGCTTGCGGATTCGCTTGATGCAGAGCAGCTCGTCGCGTACGCTACACTTAATCGCCTGGCAGGTCTTGGCACAAGACTCGGCCATTGGTCGATCAGAAAACTGAGGTACAAGGTCCAACGCACGCCGATCACGAACGCGGACGCATTTTACCTCCTGCCTGCTCGACTGCTGAACGCATGTGTGAACACGATCCAGTAGGCGAACACAGGCGTCGGCGCGATTGTTGTATCGAGGCTGGAAGCCAGAGCGCGTGAAGACGGTGGCTCTGGCGCAGTTGAAGTTGAAGTTGGCATCATCCACGGCATTGGGTCGTTCGGCCGCGACCTGACCAAGACAATGAAACGTATGTAGATCCTGAAAGCCGGTCGTACTGCATGCGAATCCTTCTGTGAGTGGCTGTAGATATCGGTGGAGTCAGCTGTCGGTGCGAGCGACCAGGATGCCGTGAAGAGACCTGCGGTACATGCATCCAACGTGTACCCTCCACAGATAATACATAGACTGAAGGTCGAGACAAACAACTCCGCGCTCTACCGTCTGATGCTGGAATGCTGGTTCAACGGCTCGGTGACAGACGCTATTTGGCCAGCACCTCGAGCAGAACTACCCTTCCTCGGCGGTGTGGTGACCGCGCAACTGACAGGCGGGAAGGCACCGACTCCGGAGCTGGACACGACAAGCAAAACCCGGATCGCACTGTTACTCGTATAGACTGGCGTGCTAACGTTCTGCTACCAATCAACGCCGGGAATACGCACTGGTGCTGTCTCGTGGTCGAGCTTTAGCAGTGGCGCGTGGTTGGCTACGACAACATGGGACAGCGACCTCTACGCGCTGAAGCTCGAAAAGCTTGCGCGCCACGTTGCAGCACTACGTTCGTCGGAGCTTAACATTGTGAGTGTTAGCTCCCATCTCTGGTTCAACAATTACAGCTGTGGCTTCTTTGTGTGCCTGAAGTTCTGGCAATGGTCGACGCGACCGTGTTACGCGACCTGAGCGACTTGGGCTGCCTCACGCTACACTTCCGACGCGCGAATCTCCTTCAGTCTTCAGCAATCGTGTGACTGACGACCGAAGCAGCATGACCAACGACAGTGAGACGACCGATGCTGTCTTCCTTACGCATTCGTGGGTTGTGTACAATCCTGCTTAGCTTCAGATTTTTACTACTCACTACCAGTTATGCTTATCACGCCTCTCGATTGCGTCAAGTCCATCTTTGTATCGTTTTGAGCATGCGTCGTCAAATGCTGGCGTCTCGTCATCACTGCAACCTTGTCTATCGCCATGACCTCACCCACACCGAGGTCCGGCGGCACATACCAGGTGAGTATGCATGCCACTGCCAGCTCTTGTGCAATTCACCAACAAAGAGGACATGGAGCACATGGTGAATACTTGTTCTCACTATACAAATTCACAGCCGGTACATAATGACACAGTCCAGATGTTGCATGCTAAGACTCACAATGCGTAATCTACTGGACTTAGTTGGGCGTGATGGTGGCATTACCACGACCAGCAGGTGGACCTACACCTGCATTTGTGTGACGTGCATAGAGCCTAGTGTTGGGCTTGACGCATACGCACTGTGTGTCTGGCAAGAGGGGCTTGCTTGTTGTTCGATCGGTGCCGAACACGAGAACATGCCTGCTGCTTATATCTGCTTGTTTTTCAGCTTCTTCCTGCTGCCACTATCTGCTGCTGCTTTCTGGTGCACCTATCTGCTGCTGCTTTCTGGTGCACCTTTCTACTACTGCTTTCTGGTGCACATTTCTACTGCTGCTTTCTGGTACGCTCTTCTGCTACTTTCTGATGCTTTCTGCTGTTGTTTCGGCTGCGTTTTGATGTTGCTTTCTGCTGTTGATTTGGTTGCTGCAATCTGCTTCTGCTTTCAGCTGTAACTAGATCCTACTGCTATCTTGTGCTGCTTTCTACTACTGCATGTTAGTTAGATAGTGATACTGGCAGATGGCGGCCACCAGTATGGGCAGTACTATCACGGGGCGTGACTGGCTTGCACGTGGACTTATGAGGAAGCGTGCCTTTCCAACTCTGTCTTTTATTATGTGTTGGTTTTGACGTGATGATGACACTAAGGGAAACTACGGCTGCCTCGCAGCCACTCAATAGTGGAATCTCCTGACTGGCGAAAATGGCGCTCCATTCAGCCAATGGGAGAATATCCGCTAAAAAGGTAGAAACACGTTAAGGTGTCCGAATAGGGACGCTCCTGGCTAAAACTAGAAGCGTATATACTCGGGTGTGTACGGTGACCCGTTACAAGTACTGGACTTGCGTCTTGTGCACTTAGTCTGGTGTTCGTGCAGGACGCTAAGCGACACCGCTTCAGGTTCCATTTTGATAGCTCGCTTATGGCTTGCGCATTGATCACATATGCACAACCTTGAGCACGAGCACCGAACTGACAAGTGTGGTGCCCTGTTGCCCATGCACTCACGCCACCACGAAGTGGACAGGAGAGTGAAAGTGCTCCCACTCACTTGATTGGCAAGCGCATGAACAAGAAAGTCAGTGGTCAGGAAGGTTGCAATACGAGTGTTAGAAGATTTCAACAGATTTCTCCTGGAAGTTCGCACTGACCAGTAAAGTTAATCACTAAGTGCGCTCATGTCGAAGTATACCATTGCAATTTTCCCGCAATATTGACCGAATACAACAGGTTTTTGACAGTAGTCGACGGGTTATCCTAGTTCTTCTGAAGTGCGCGCCAAAATTTTAACAAGATTTGTTTCTCTATCATATCTTCTGCAAAAACCATCGCAATGGAGAAAGAGGACCAGAATCGGAAAGAGGAGTTCAAAATACGCCTGTTGGTATGCTCGGTTGTTCAATCCGATTCGAACTGATGACATTGTAGCTGTATCCCCATCATGAGAGGTAAGAAGGAGTTTGGGTACCTCGGTAAAATTGTTTGTAAACGCCCTCTGCTCCGTTTTATTCATTGAATAAGGATTGTAAACAGCGAGTAAAACGTGACGAACAACGTCGTAAAGTTTTGGCTTCAATTGGATCAAATGTGGTGAGGAGTGACAAGGGAGCTGCCAGATGCTCACACAGCGGCTGTGTCATCAGTTCGACTTGGATTGAGCAAAGAAGCACACGAACAGGCGTGTTTTTGAACTCCTCTTTTCGACTTTAATCCTGTTTCTCCATTGCGACAGTTTTTGCAAAAGATATGCCAATAGATATGACAGAGAAACAAATTTTCCAAGACGAATTGTCGCGCACTTTATTAGCCCCACCGTGGAATTTTCCCATGCATGTCTCGTTGATAAGTGGTGTTATAATAAATTTATAACACCATATTATATACGGTTAAATTACAATATACGGCGTATGTTGTAATTTAATGACCAATAACTGCGATATCCTTGCCCAGGGCAAGTTGCCCTCGCTTGTGGTTTATTGGATAAATCATAAATTGCTCACAAGAACCACCGAGTTTGGTTGTGATGACGTTCATCATCGCATTTTGGTTTTGACTCGCTCAGGCTCAGCAACAGCTCAACGTCTGCGTGAAGGCATGAGCGTCGACTGCGAGTCCATCCGTGGGAGCGCAAGTGCGCGCGCGCCGAGAGCAGTCAGCGACGACTACTTCCGTCTTATCAGCCTGCGGTCGGAAGAGCAGGGCGATGTGGAGGTCCTCAAGCCCGTGCTGGAAGAACTCGAAGTCATGCGGCTCAGCTGTGCGCTCGGCGCGCTCTCGTCCGTCAGCTCGGAAGATTTCAAGCTCCCGATGCTCGAAGCGGACGAGCTCGACACGGAGTTCGCGCGGTTCCTCCGCCACGACGTGTTTCGGGTCACGACGCAGCAGCCTGACGAGAGCAAACTCGAAGGCGACGATGACAATGGAGTCAGCAATGACGGCAGCAGCAGTCGTGAGAGCACCACCATGGCGCAGCAAGTGGCCGTGCTGAGTCTGTTTGGGACGCAGAGCGAGGTCAAAGCGGAGCTCGCGCGCTTGGATTGCTGGTCACCAGAGTGTGAAGCCGGCCTACATCCACTGGACCAGGGCATCTACTGCGTGAAAATGGCGGGCGAGACGCCAACGACTGTGAAGCGAGCTGCAACCACACTCGTGGTCTTCGCGTGGCTGAAGGACTTGAACTTCGAACCTCAGCACCTTCGCGGCACGGCAACCTACGTCCTGCGCTTCCTGACGTGTCTGAGTTCGATCGTCGTGTGCTGCCTCTCGGACGCCGACCTCGCAGAGATCAAGGACATCGTTTCGGGCATGGGTTCGGGAGAAGTGGACGAGTGGAACTCATACTCCGTGGCTCTTTGTGTCGAGAAGCAGCAAAACGAGGAAGACACAGTGCGTTTCGGATCAGCATCGAGCAAACGTATCGACACTCCACCGCACGCTCAACTGATCAAGGGCAGCTATCCAGCGGTGGCGGTACTGGAGCCTGACGCGACAGAGACACGAACAATGAAGAGCATCGAAAGATTCAGTAGCGAAGCTGGATTCGCGCACTGGGCTGTTGATCAAGCGAGCAAGTTCAGAGTCGGATTGAGCTTCAACAGCTTTTTCATCGAGAGTACGTGCCTCACGGCACTCCTTGAAGCAGCCAACGCGATGCCGAAAGAGGAAGTTTACGCCGTCGAAGCCAAGCACGCGCAGCTCAGGATGGGCGTCGAGGAGCGCAGTCAAGAGGCGGCAAGGAGACTCGTTGAGAAGGAGTACGTCAACTCGCTGATTCCCTCGCCGCGGGATCTCTTCGCTTTCAACGAGCTCTTCTACTGGGAGCACAGCAGCCTTTCTTTCCACTTTGGCACATTTTTGGCGAAGTTGAAGAACAACAGCGAGGCGTGGCGTCGGGTCGACAAGAGCACTGAGGTGGTTCTCTTCTTGCCGTCTCGCTTGGCCGACAGCATGGCAAGCCTCTACGAGATCTTTAGTACTTGGGGAGAGGAAGCGCTGGATGCGGTGCTTCTTAATATCGTGGGAGCAGATGCAGAACACTTCGAGCGCGAGCTGGACAGCATCAGGCGTGGCGATTTTTCCTCCAGATCGAGCCAAGTTCACGGGTTCACCCGTCCAGATCGGAAGTCGGAGGTCGAAGGTACAATACCAGCGTTTCGGAGAAGGATGACGCAGCCGCTGGAAGATATGCGAGTGCGGTGGCTGGAAGCAGTCACGATGGTCACGCAGATTCTTCGTGACGAGGAGCAGAAGCGCTTTGCCGATGCAGAATCGGCGACCATCATAGTCTCTCTTGATGAAGAGCGCACAAGTGTGCTTCACAAAGCACTCGAGACTCTCACCGACAGGTGGCGCAGCGACCCAGACCAACAGCTGAGTATGAGAGTTCAAGTGTACAAGGGGCGGAACAACCAAGTGCACTGCACTGTCGAGCAGCAAGCCTTGGCACCGTCCTCGCACAAGCTGCATCTGAGCAAGCTTGTCGTCGACGACGTCGCTGGTACGGAAGTGCAGCATCTCGGGCAGATTCCAGTGGAGCAGGACGACACAGTCGTGGCGGTGTTCACGATCCAAGTGCGAGCGTTCTTAATCGTGACGACGGGTGCGGCAGGCACGCGCGTGGAGAAAGTCTACTTCCCACCACCAGATGCTGTCGAACAAGACGCGGTGCGGACTGAGATCCGAAGGTTCAGGAAGCGAACACAGCTCTGCGACTTTCGTGCGTCTAACACAGTGATCGCGTTCGCGTCTCCAGAAGGCGTCGTGGCAATGTACAAGTTGAGCGAGGCGTTCACAACGATGGAGCCGACACGCTCCCTGTCGTTGGCAACGCGAACGACGCTCGCATCACCGTTAGAGAGCATGTTGCTGCTGGAAGACTCGGTTGTCTTCTTCGACCAGGAGGGTACCACCCAAGCTGTGAACTTGCGCACGCTGCAGCCGTCTCGCACGACATATGGGCTCAAGCGTCCGGACGAGGCACAATGGAGTACGACCAGTGCACCCGTTGCACTCGCTGATGGACTTGTTGTCGCAGGGCTGTCGCTGCGAGAGAGTTCGGATGGCTCTTTCGTAGCCGAGATGGCTGCTGTCTCGAGTGAAGATGGCCGCGTGCTCCCAGTCGATTTCAAGTCGCATCCCCCGCTCACTTTGCTGACGCGTCATGGAGTCACAGTTCAAGCGAGCGGCGACAATCTCCTGGTGCTCGACCCGGTTGCTAAGCTGGTTCACGTCTTCCACGTGGACGTGACGGTGCGGAGCGACTCGTTCCGGATCCGACAGTGTGACGAAGACGGTGTTGCATTCCAGTCGCGCCAGGCCGACGAAGACGACAGCAGAAAGCACGAGAACCACTGGCTGTGGGCGTTTTTCCACGTTTTCGAGAAGTTCCCTGTGCACGAGTACTCTGCTAGCGTGAATTCGGCTGCGTCAGCGTCGTCTCCAGAGCAACGACCGTCGCTCAGTCTCAAGATCACGCGCTCATTGGGCTCTGGACACGATAGCAACGACAGCTTCGTTGCCGTCCGACCGTACGTTCGGTGCATCATGGAGCACCTGCGCAGACTCAACAAGCCGCTCGGGAGCATGGATCTCGCGAGACACCTGACGCTGGTTGGTGGCGACGGGCATCACGGTGGACTCGACTCAGTTACTACTCAGAGCCTCGTATCCCTCCTGCAGACGCTCGTGACGTTCGTGCCGATTCAGATCTGTCGAGCCGAGGACAACATGCTGGTGGTACTCCGCGACGGTCAGAGTCAGTCGAAGTACGGGAACGCGGATGCAGAACCACAACAGCTCCAGTCCGCCGACATTGCGCGCTCGATACGGTTCGGACTGCTGAGTCCGTTGCTTGAGTCGTGGCGCGGCCGCTGCATCGTCGTGACGTCGATGGGGAAGCAGTCGACTGGCAAGAGCTACTTCCTGAACCACCTCACAGGCTCCTCGTTCGCAACCTCCGACACGTTTCGTACGGACGGCGTGTGGATGACAGTGCGGGTGCTCCCAGGCGACGTGATGCTCGTCGTGCTCGACTTTGAAGGCCTGGGCTCGTTCAAGCGGAAAGAGCAGGAAGATGTATTCCTGTCGGTGCTGAACGCTGCGTTGTCGATGTTCACGATCTTTCGCATGGAAATGCGCCTGGATGAGGAGATCGACGAGATCTTCGATCGCTTCCACAAAGGCGCGCAGCTGATCAAGAACGACCCGCGGCTCTTTCGAGGCATTCTCTGCATGAGCGTCAAGGACGTGAACCCGAACGACCAGATCGGCGTCGTGAACGAGGTGCACGCCAAGTTCCAGACGCTGCTGGCCTCTAACAAGGAACAAAACTTCCTCAACAATATGTACGGCGGTCGCGTCGAGATCAACTGCTCGCCGCCATTTGGAACGAAGGGCTACTACCATGCTTTACAGCACACGCGACAGCGCATTGAGAAGATGATCCAGCGAGACGCCTCGATCGGGTTCGCGAGTGGGAAGGAGTTTCTCGACTGCCTTCGCCTCTTGCTGGCCAAGATCTCGATCTTAGACTCACTCGACGAGAGTAAGCAGGAACTCCAGCTGCCGGAAGTACGTTCGAAGCTCGCTGGACTCGTGCGCACTGGCTGTTTGATCCCGAGCGACTACGTGAACATTACAGACCCTGTTGATGAGCACGTGAAGGACGACATCTTGGTGGACCGAGACGACGTGGACATTGAGCGAATGTGTCGCGAGTTTCCGGAGATGGCGATGAAGTGGCGCGAGTTGGATCGTGTCGTGACCTTCGACGACATCCGCGACCGCGACATTGACTTGCGGGTGGACTGTTCGGTCGTGAGCGACAGTGACGAAGGACTGCGAGCGGTCGGGAAGACGATCGCGCGTTTATTCGAGCTGTTCCAAGCGAAATCGTCAACGTCTCGAAGCAGCAAGCCGAGTGCCGCGATGCAGGCGTCGTTCGACGTGTTTCTCTCGTTCCTCGTACGCCGACGCAAGCTTCGTGTGTTGGCGTGGGTCAAGTCGGTGCTCGGAGAGCAGCTCCCGTACGGCTGGCAAGCTGTCGAGTCCCAGTTCATTGGCCCGTTCCAGCTGCTGTTTCACCGGTGCTCGCACACGTGCGTGCAGTGCCAGCTTGGGTGCATGCAACCGATGGTTCACACGATCTTGATCACGGCGGAACACGACTGCGGTATCGAACACGAAGGCCACGGACTTCTTTGTTCAGATTCTGTGTCGACGGCATTCGACAAGCGAGATCTTCGCTTGGTGAAGCTGCAGATCGAGTCGGGAGCTTCGCTTGCGTGTGTCGATGCGAGAGAGAACGCGCCGCTGGTGCTAAGCGTGTTCAAGCGCGTGATCGAGGTCGTCGACTTGCTGGCTTTGTCGACACCAGAGTCACTCGAGGTGCCGCCTGTCGAATCGACTAACGATACGATGAGAGGAAAGCGAGATCTTATCGAGGGGTGCAAGACTGTGACGAATCGTCTGCTCCTGCTGTGCGACTCGATCTCACAGTCCCGTACGGTGTTCTTCGCGATCGCAAGGAGCCGTCACGTGCTGATGCAGCTTGAGAGAATGCGTCAGGATCTGGATGAGATCGAGCGCAAGCTTGCGGATGCTCACGACGTCCACGTGCCTGGTGCGACCAGACAGCAGGATGCGCCAAGCAGAGCACGTGGCGATGGTAGCGACAACGGCACCAAGCGCGAGCAAGCGTGGAGAGAACTTGTGGCGATCCGCGACGCGCAGCTGGCGTTCGCGCTGCAAGAGACGCGAAACTTGTCCGACGCACTGCCAGACCGACATGAAGAGGTCGAAGCGCTCGCACTTATGCGGTACGCGCTCAAAGTGGTCAACGACGAAGCGGTCGCCAGTCCCAGCAACATGGAGTCACAGCAACTGTCGACTGCCGCAAGGACGGATACGCCGGCTGTATGGGGTGAAATGGTGGCCGCTGCGTACAGCAAGTTGTCGACGTATTACGGCGTCAACGACAGCGTCGTGCTGCTGCCAAAGTGGTTCGTCCCACCGTACATGGTGACCTGGGAACAAGAGGAGGTCCTCGCTGGCGATGACTCATTCGGCTCAGTACGTTGTGGGCATCTGGACGAGGAAAGCGCAGTCGAAGCGCCAACGTTTGGCAGCAACCAGGTTCCTGTCGTCGTCAAGATCCTGAACATGCACGGACTGGGCGGGGCTCAGTCCGACAGGGCGTTCTTCCGCGACGTGGACAAGTGGTACGAACTCTCGCAAGGTGCTGGAAGCGACGAAAGCAGCCCAAGTATCTACCACCCGCACATCCTCAAGCTTCTCGGCGCGTGCCACGTCAGTCGGCGAGCATTTCTGGTAATTCAGAAGGCTGAGCACGGGAACCTGCTCGAGTACTTGGAGGAGCAGCGGCGTCACGGGTCGGGAAGCGCGCTTCAGTTGATGTTGAAGATGTTCGTCGACGCGGCAACGAGTCTCCAGTACCTGCACGCTCAGAAACTCGTCCACGGCCATCTCACGTGTGCGAACATTGTCGTGACGGGCGACGGACGAGCCAAGCTGACAGACTTCGGCTTTGGCGAAGTGCGCAGCGCTGTCAATGCTACCCGAGCTCGCCCAGAGATTTCGCTTTCGCCAGGATCGACATCGCGCTTGCAGTGGATGGCTCCTGAGTTTTTGGAACAAGGTGTCGCGACGGAAGCGTCTGACGTGTACGCTCTCGGGATGTGCATGCTGGAGGCGATCGTACAGGGTCCACCGTGGGGAACCGTGGACGAGATGAAGCTCCTGGAAAATATCGAAGCGGGCAATCTTCCTGAGTGTACCGAGCAATCCTATCGCGAGGCGTGGGCACTGTCAGCGTCGATGTGCACCACGGAGCCGTCGAAGCGGTTGCCCCTGCACTCGGTTCTGTTTAGACTCCAAGAACTGATCAACGAGTTCGCCAAGACCGACAACATCGAGGACGGCATGGTAAAAATGCCCATGGACGACTACCCCGAGATCAAGGGCTACGTGGAGCGCGACTTGTATGTGCGCAATAACTCCGCGCTTTTGCCCTCGACGCCTGAGTGGGCAGGCGAGGACTAGAGCGTGCGATACTTTCATGATTGCGGTCGCGACCGTTGGAGTTGACGTTCGCTGGTATCATATTGGTGTCGCGAGTGTCGATGATGCCAAGCAACGAAGCTCCCATCAAACCTTTTCGTTTGGATACCGGGATCATAATACCGGTACTACTGTAGATACCGTATATGAGACCGAGGCAAACAAAGTGATAACAATGAACCTAAGTACGAATCGCGATATTTATACACCAATCGAAAGAGGAGGATCTCCTCTACAAAATGAGGTATCGTTTGTTCAAAACGATGCACAACAGGCGACACCAGCGGCGATACAAAAGGGCACCTCTTGATAAGTACGAAAAATATATTTTTCGATTTTTGTATATTTAGAATCCTCAAGCTGAGATCTAACGAATGGTGGTCTCGGTTTGGCAGAATTCAATCAAAAACACCTCGAAAGGGGAAGATTTACACGCAACTCACTCATTTTTATCAGCACAGTTTGGCTCGGATGCATTTTTGAGGAATCACAAAACCTCGCTTTTCTCGAAACTTCACTTGAGTACGAAAATGACTCGT
>JAASGD010001064.1:0-13565 GCA_023334115.1 Globisporangium megalacanthum | reverse complement strand
GCTTCGCGGACCATGGACTGGTACACCGGATTCAGCCGCATCGCGATCATCGCCAACCACTTCAGATCGGCGGCCCTCCACTCGGCGCTGTCTCGCGCCACCACCGCGACGTTCGGCGAGACTGCGATGTGGTTCAGCAGCTCCTTGCGGGCGAGGGCCATGCGAGTCGGAAACTCCCACGAGTAGTAGTTGTCGTCGTTCAGCAGATCGGAGCTCATGGTAGTTGGGCTCATAACCTGAAGCACTTGTTGATCGTGGGAAAGTTGGAGAGTGAGGTTGGCGTACAGACTCGCATGCTACCTGCTCGCTCGCTACTAGTGCACGCCATGCCACTGCTCTACCTCCTAAAACATGCATCGTAGAACCTGCATCGAGAACATTCTCGAACAGTGTGAGTACACACCTGGCGCAGCTATGCACGTAGCTCGCGGTGTACAAAGACGATACAGAGCACCGACAGAGGCTGTGTCATGCACGCCACGCACGTCTGAGCCATCGACCTGTCTATGCAACCGACCAACACACTCAATCAACCGACTTACTTGGCTGCGAACGCCTCGGCTTGTTTGCTCTGCGCACACTTGCGCAGTCCAAGGAACACGACGTGCCGCACGGACCCGGCGTCCTCTTCCTCGTCCGCTGCATCAACTCTATAGACGCACAGCTACGTCAGGGTCCACTGGGGTCAAGCCGAACACAACGCCCTGTAAGTATAGAAGAACCCACGACAACGATGAGAGCGGACGCGTACACGAGCTCGTCGAGTTGCACCCTTCAAAGCGGCCTCCCATGCCAACGCGCAAGGATATTGATGGTCACAGCACCACCGTAGCAGCGATTGCCGCCTACAAGTAACGACGAACGGCCGAGCAAAGACGGCGTCGCGCGCGTCTGGGCACAGGCGCGGCACGGTCCCCCTGGCATCGCTGGCTACAGCTCGTCGCAGTAGGAGAGCAAACACGACGCGGAGAGGCGGAAAGAGAGCCACAGGTCGGTGACGAGCGGCCCGAGCACAGCGACCGGCGGCTCCAGCGACAACCAGCCGTTCAACGGGAACGTGAGTGACGAGCTGTCCACTTCGTCGGACCCCAACGTGCAGTGCTTTCTGATTGAATTCGTCGGCATCGACGATAACGACACGGTTCCGACAAGCCGCACGGGCCCAGAGGAGTCAAGTACTCAGCGCGAAGAAGAGGAGAGCTGCGCGTCAGACTCCTAGGCTATCGCGTGTGTCAACCCGAGACGGATCCAAGCTGTGCTCGAGGAGGACGACGCAAACCTCCAAGAGCCGGACGAGAAGCTGGAGGATTACGACGCCGATGTCGACGCACCGGAGGATCTACAAGATGAGGTCGGAGTACAAGTGGATGCCGTGGAGCTCGTCAGACCGGCGACGAAGAAGACGAACAGGGTGTCTTCCTTGCGACAAGGGGCCGTATGGCTGCAATTGAGGGATCGTCAGAGTCGCCGCGGGCTCTCTCGACCTGGACCCACTCCGTGGAATGATCTGGTCACCGCGGACAACTGACTTTGTCGCAGACACGAGCGAGCATCCAGGATTCGTGTAGTCTTGAGGGCGGCCGACAAATGAGCCCACGTGTGCGGCCGACTGTCCTTTTTCATGATTTTTTTCTATTCTTTCCTAAACTCTCTGGTTCGACATCGCGGCGGATACCAACAGGTATCGGTCCCAACAGGTTGACGCCCGTGGCCAAGAGGTGAAGTCGCAGCAGAGACGCAAGCAAGCACTCGACCCATCCGTCCACGTCGAGCGCCTGCGCGAGATCAAGTCGCGACCCCGCCGCAGTCCGGCAATCCAGCCGCACGAGATCGTGGTTGTCGTCATACTTCTGATGGCGAAGGTGCTGTCACCCCAAGTGCGCGGCCTGTACGTACCATCACTGGGTGTTGTAGTCGGTTGCCGGGCTCCCAGCCGACGTGTTCGAAAGTTTAAGGCGCTCAACAGGTTCAAAGAGATCCTGCGCAGTCTCAACTTCTGTGACAACGAGGCGCGCGAAGACAACCGAGACAAGGCCTGGAAAGTGCGCAAAGTCTTTCAGGTCCTCCAAATGACATCTTCAAGGCATGGACGATGACCTCAATATTTAGTTTCGACGAGGGCGTGTTGCCGTCAATCTCAAGGCGGGACGACATGCACGTACATGCCAGACAAGCCCTCACTGATGGGGCAAGAAGATGCTCTTGACCTGCGATGTCGAGCCTTCCTACTGCTACAGGTACGATCTACAAGATTTACCTACACGATGTGGCTCACTTCTCGATTAATTCCTGTAGGCTTGAGATGTACATCTGCGGGAAGCAGCACACAGACGAACCGCTCCCGTGGGTAACAAGACCGGTCCAGCGGCAGTGGTCCGCGACATGCGGCGCGTACTCGCCGCCACTTTATCTGCTAGGTGGCTGATCGTGGTTGATCGCTACTTCACATCCGTGGGGTTAATTTTGCAGTTATTGGAGATGTAGATAAACACGGTCGGGACCACCCGGACCAATCGTGTGTGATACTGCAAAGCAGTGATCGATGACCGCAAGTCTCGACCCAAGATTGTGGAGCGAGGCGAGTTCAAGCGGTCGCGATTACTCGACGCGCCACCAATGCTCGCCCAGAGCTGAATGGACTCTTCTTCATCATTCGGTATATTCAGTTACAGTAACGTACTGCAATACCCATGCTCCGGTCTCCCCGCCCACGATGGGGTTCGGACCGGAGTGTGCGAGTATCTCGCAATGCACCCACTCTAATCCCCCGCCATGCGCGGGCAGTTGTCGTCGGGGCGCCTAGCACTCGTTCACCAACCCCTCCTCGATCCATGCCCCCATGCCATTGCTGAGGTGGGTCTGGATCACCCTCGCTGTCTCTCTGTCGCTTGGAAGATCGTACTGCTCCGACGTTCGCCTGTCCATCGCGCCGTTGGCAGCTTGACCTGCCATCTTGTTCTGGACTCTGAAGTGGTGCTGCCATCCGATAATGCCATCGTCTCAGCCAGCCGCCGCGTCTGCCTGAAAAGCACCGCCAACCCGGCCGCTTTCGATGCTCTGTGTTCCCTCTGCTGCTGGATGATCATCCTGCTGTCGCTGATGGCATGTAGCGGTTCCAGCCCCCGAGTCTTAGAGTCCCGCAGCCCATGGAGCAGTCCAAAGTACTCTGCTCTGTTGTTGGTTGTGCGTGGGTCCGAGTAGGCCATACTGGCCACCAACACCACTTTCGCGCTCCACGCCTGTGGGTCTGCCCTCACGATGACTGACCCATATCCACCTGGTCCCGTGTTCCCCCGGGACCCGCCGTCGAAAACGAGCAGGTAGATGGTGCTGCGGGCGATCGCCCGCTGCTCTGCGGAAGCACTTGGCTGGTCCAGCAGTGTGCGTGTGATGTGCCGTATGATCATTGCCCGTTCTCTCCTCCAGGCCTGATGCCCGGAGAGCTCAACTTGCCTCGCCACCAAGGGCAGCCCGGCCGTCAGCCTGCCGACTCCGCACTGTTCCAGCTGCTCAACGCTGGTGGGTTCTACTTCCAAGGCCGTCAGGCGGTGCCTCCAAATGCATCCCAGAGTGCTGGCGACGACGTGTGCCCACGCAGTCTGCCCGGCGTCATGTACTTCATCAAGTAGCTTGTCCCTTCCTGCTGCCGCCGGAATTGCTGTGGTCAAGCTGCTCCCCAGCTTGTTCGGTGTCGCCGGGGTAATGAGGCTGAAGCACTCGGCGGCCCTTATGATGGCCGTGTCTACACCAAGTGCACCATATCCGATCCGTACGCGGTGCCACAGCCGCTGCTCGTGAGGGCACGTCAAGAAGACGTGATCAATCGTGCTGACTGACCCAGTTCCGCACGTGTTGTGTGGACAGGTCCTGTCATCGTCGCGCGAGTTCCAGTGCGAGACCCTGCTCGCCTTGACTCGCACCATGAGCTGTCTCTCATGTTCGGTAATGCCATACACCCGCCGTGCTTGCTTCCACCTCCATGACTTGAAGCCGCTGCTGATTGTGCCCATCGTGTCCGAATCCCGTTCTGTCAAGAGTGCGCGTGCGTCGCGCGCTCGCTCCCCGACCTGCCAGCGCCGAGCCCCCAGCTGCAGCTTGTACGGCCGCCGTCTGTGCTGGATTCGCTTCTCCCCGACCCAGAGCTGAACGAGTCTGCTCACCCGTGGGTGAGCCATGCAGGCCACCTTCTCAACCCCTATGACCTGTCGAGTCGCTACCGCGTCCAGATCCTCAGCTCGCTCGTACTCCTCCGTTGTGGTTACAAGTGTCGCGTCCATGTGCGTGGTCGACCTGTTCGACCCCAGCTTCCATTCGTGATGCCGTTGGATCGTCTGGCTGTACGGCCGGAGTTCCGTGTCGTGCACTGGGCGGTACACGATGTTCGGAAAGTTGTAGACCAAACCACCCACAACCAACTCCTGGTTCGTTTTTAGGGGGCAGTGAGGAAGTGGCTGCCTTTGATGCTGAAGTAGATAAGCCCTGCCTCCCTCCAGTCCCATCGCAGCGAGTCGCCCAGCGTTCTTGCTCCGTGAGGTGTCAGCACGGTGGTAACTCGCATCGGCTGGCCGTGGCGGTCGAGCAACCAACCATCCTGCGTTATCGAGATGTGCCAGAGCCACCACGCGCGAAATAATCACCAGCTTCTGTAGTCGAGCTGGCGCCGGAGCAATGCACCAATAAGAAGCTGGTGGGTGTCCACCACGAGCGTGTCGTCCACACAAACCGCATTGTCTGGGCGACGCATCACCGCTTCAGCACACCGACAAACGCTGTTCAGCTCCGCTACCGTGGCTACCGGCCAGTGAGCCGTACGCAAGACTGCAGCTCCTGCCTGCCACATCGTACGAGACCATCCTACGCTGCTCACGGGGCCCGGTGTCACGTAGACTTGATGTCCCGTCTCGGGCCCCGTGAGGGCATCTCCAATCGCCCTCTCTAGTGTTGTGCTGTTACTCGCCCATCGTCCGACTGCCATCGCCGCCATGGCTTCCAGCTCCAGCGTCACGTTCGAGATGCCGAGCCTGCCCTTCGCTGTTGGCAGTTCCGCCTGCTCTGCCCCCATCCATGCTCGCCTGCGCTTGCCTTGATGAGAGCCCCACACAAAGGACCGCACAAAGTCCTGCAGCATAGTTACTGTCTGCAAAGTTGGCCAGGAGTGCGCGCCACGTACGTTAGATTTGGAACAACGATTGCCCGTGCGATTTCGGCACTTTGCATGGTGGTGTGTTTTTTGGGTCGCGAGGCGCAGCCTGCACTGGAACGCTGCCGTCATCGAGCCCCAGTTGGTGTCTATAGCGTCCGTGCCGCCGACTTGAATTCCCAAGTATCGACAAGTCGTGCTGACTGGCGGTACGGGTAGTATGTTGTCGAGGCCTTGCAGCACGGTACTAGCTGCCTCGCCCAATGGTACCACCACTGATTTGGTGACGTTCGCTCTCAGTCCAGATGCTTCGCCGAAGGCCTGGACCTCCTCCATCGCCGCTTCCAGCATCGTGCAGTCGCTCACATAGAGAGCTGTATCATCCGCGTATCCCGCGATCCTGTTGTCAGCATAGCCATTGGAGTCTGCGAGGCCTATCCTGGTGATGTCCTTGCGAGTATCTATCCTGCGATACAGGACATCCATCGTGAGGATGAACAGTAGCGGCGCAAGGCGACAGCCTTGGCGAATCTTGCACGCCACTGTGATGGGCCTTGACAGGAAATCGTTGACCAGGAAGCGCCCAGTTGTAGCCGTGTGTGTCGCTGCCACCATGGAAACAAACCACGCCGGGAACCCCCTCCTCTTCAGCACGTCGAGTAAAAAGGTGCGGTTCAGTGAATCGTATGCCTTCGCGATGTCCAGAAGGACGCACGCCGCGGTCGAGCTCGCTTCACTTCTGCTCGCCTCCAGCTGCGCCGCGTAGAACAGGTCCACAGTTAAGCGTATCGACCGTCGCTGCACGAAACCCCCTTGATTCACGTGCACCACTTCGGGCAGCCTGTGTCGGAGCCGGTACGCGGGCGCTCTGGTGTAGATCTTGTATTCGGTGTTGAGCAAGGCAATCGACCTGTGCTCGAGCGGTGCTGACGATGTCGCAGTCTTCTCCAGATAATGCACGTTCGCCTGTAGACACGTCGATGGCACCGTGCCAGCTGCCAGCCACATATTGAAGATCTTCGTCAACAGAGGTGCCACCAGCACTGCGTGGTCTCTGTACAGATCATTGGGGAGGCCGTCGGGCCCTTGCGCCTTGCCGCGCTGGTATCTTTTGTCGGCCGCGGTCACTTCTTCTACGGTTATCGGTGCCACCAGCTCCTCGAGGTTCACGTGATCTCCGATTGTGCCGCTGTCGAGGTACTCTGTCACTCGCTTCCCATCGGCTTGCGCCTGTTGCATGATCAGAGCCCACCTACCGGGCAAGACGTTCGCCAGGCGGCGTTATGACGCTCTGCATGTGCCTGGGCCGAGCGCTGTGATTGTGTTGTCCGAGAACTTAGACGCGATGCGCCCGTAGAAGTCCATCCCTCGTGCCGCAGGCGGCAGCGAGTGGCGCATCCGCAGCCACCTCGCTTTGCTTCGAGCCATCTCCTCCTTGACGTCCGCGAGTCGCCGCTGCGTCGCTGTGCTAGTCTTGACGTCTCCGGACAGAACCGCCGACTCGTGCGGTGCCCCAAGTCTCTTGAGTCGCTGCCGATACGAGTTGGTGACTTTGTTCCTGCACTCATTGGCCGTGTCCGTGCATGTTACGGCCATTCGTGACTTGAGACGGTCCCACCAGACCCCGGCGTCTAGGTAAGAGTGGGCGCCCGGACCTTCGTGCATGGGATTCAGCTCTTGTTGTGCCTCTTCCAGCATGTCCTCCAGTCGTTGCGTCGTCGTCGCCGCTGCTATAGCTGGAGGCGGGGTCGTATCACTCTCACACGATGATGCGGCGCAGCGCCTCGTAAGACGACGCCGCAGTGATCGGTCAGTGGACCCGGCACGTTGACACATACGTGACGGATCCACGCGTCCGCGCCGCTTGAGACTAGCCACCTATCTAACCGACTGCTGGCAATTGAGCCGTCGCTCCGTGCGTAGTGATATGTGTAATGGCGGTGCTGCGAGCCTCCGAAACCTTCGTCTCGTTCAGTTTCTTCGATGCTGTCTTGATACACATCCGCCCATCCCCGTCCCCGCATCAGCAGCTCCAGTGCGGCCGACCCGTGTGAGTCTCGAGCTCCCGCCTGTGGTCGGTCGAAGTGGGGATGCAGCGTACAGTTGTAATCGCCCCCACGAAGTAGGGGCCGCTGAAGTCAAAGTCGTGGGTCGTGAGTCTCGAGAAGAACATCTCTCGTCGCCCTCGTTTCGACGGTGCGTAAGTGTTAACCAGAAGAACGTCAACACCATGGATGTGTGGTTTCGCTGCCATCCAGTGTGGCGTCCACAGGGTCTCGAGTACGGGCTCCAGTCCGCCGACGCGGGCGTACGGGTTCAGCAGAATCGCAATCCCAACGGTACGTCCGTTGCCTGGGCTCCATAGCGACTATGCTGTAGTGCTAGTGTTTGGGTCGAACCCACAGCTCCGAGCGTGTGCCACCTGCATATTGTCAAGGTCCTCCATCGAACAGTGAGTCTCTTGCAGCATAGCGATATCGTGTTGGCCCCATGCGCCACGCTGTCGCAGATGGCCGAACCAGTCACTCGTCTGTACATGGCCTGCCGCCAGGCCCCGTACATTCTGCGTGTAGAGCCCCAGCGTGGTCTCTGACCTTTTCCTGCGTGTCCGCGTGTCCTTCCTTTGTGTGTGGTGCATTTTCCTTGTCGCAGTGAGCCTCACAAACTCGCGCTCTCGAGCTCGGGCCGCCTCTTGTGCCGTGACTCCTGCTAATTGATGTCGTAGGGATCCAGAGCCGATTCGCCCGGGCGACGTGGTGTCTCTTGATCGACCTGTCTCTCTTCTAGCCAAAACCTGGCCGCGGTGAAACACGACCGTTCCCCCTGAACCTCCCGCCGGTGCAGCACCCGGTCTGGAGGTCGGCATCATTGTGGTGCCCTCAGTTCCGTTGTACAGGAGTCGCACCGGAGCCAATCGCTCATGGCTGTGCGATCCCTGCACGCATGCTTACTTCGGCTGCCGACGGTTTGATCAGGTTGCGCAGACTGGCCCAGTTCCCGTGTTCGAGCTCCCTGAGTACGTCACGCGCTCGGGCCTGTGATTCGGGGTCGGCCAACCACCGCAGAAGCTTCTCCGCCCGCTCCATGTCGAGCTGTCAGTTCCACTCCGCCGGTGCCACGCCTGGACATGCCACTGCCACCCCGACAAGGAAATAAAAGTCCCGGTCCGTCAATTCGGGAGCGCATCGCGTGACCAGATGGGCCACCGGGGCTCACGACAGTGCACGCCGCCACCCATCTATGCCGTGCGCCATCTTCCACTTGAGATCAAGATCGGTAGTCGCCATGAGCGCCGCGCTCCATTCTGTGAGCCACGCCGCCGCACTGCTCCCAGGTACTGCTCTCAGCTGCTCGTAGATCATCCGCGTCTGACAGTCGCAAATGAGCTCCATCCCGACCCTTACGATGGCCTTGCGAGGCGTCCAGGCTAGCGCCACTTTCGGGATACCGAAGGCGACGTACCAGCTGCAGCCACCTGTATCTGTCACGACTGACGGGATCCAGCGCCTCACCCGACGATCGTGGACTCCGACCCGCATTCGACGTAAGGCCTCGTCTCGACAGCTGATACCATGCTCGTGCAGCTGTCGTATTCGCGACGTCGGCCGCCACGTACGGCTGCTTGACGACCCTTGTAGAGCGTGATTGGGCCCGACCTGAGACAGTAGTTTGGCCAGCGCAAGAGAAGTGAGGCCGTTGGTCACGTCTGTCGTACGTTCACCAGCTTGCATCTGCGCTTGTTGCGAGGCCGCGCGAGCCAACTTTTTCGCCACCCATGTGCGTACAACCGTAGTGGCATCGACATCGTCATCGGAATCCTGGTAGAGCCCGGTGTGTGGCTAGAGCTCTGTGCCAAGCATAGTCGAAGTGATGCCATCCGTGCCGTCCGCCGTTTGCAGCCGTTCTTCTTGGCCCAGACTGCTTTCTGCACAGGAACCATAGCCGTCATCCGAGAGCTCCTCGTCATTGGACTCACTGATTGAGAACCCCAGGTCGGATACGTCCCCGCGCACCCGCACTGTCCTGACGTTAATCACCATCTACCGGGGAGTAGCCGGGAGGCCAAGCACGCAAAGTGTCGTAAACATTCGGTCCCTCCTGGACTCGCTGGTCGCGTCCACTTCGGTCCAAAGCTTGTAGAAGTCGTGGTGAAACCGGGCTGCAACAAAGTGTCCGGCTACATCTCCGTGCCGAAGCGCCAAGACGAGGGGAATCACTTTGATGTTGAGCATCGTCTGGATGTACTTGTGCGCCGTTTCGCAGTCCAGTGCGCGGATGCTGACCCGCCCGCCACGATCATTTTCGATTCTGCTCACGTAGTCCGGTAGGTAAATTTGAACGTGTACTGCGGATGCCTCTGTCATGTCCATGGCAAAGATGGGCTCACGTAGATACCACGCGGCCGCCATCAGTTCCTCGGTACCCGCCCAGTACGGAAGAGGGGCCGACCGAGTGACGCTGCGTTTCGCTGACTCCAGCAGGAAGCCCTTGAGTGCCCGGAGTTGCTCCATGGCCCCTTGAATGCCATGACCTGGCACGTATCGTTCAAGTAGCGTTTCGGGGTGGATCGTCCATCCCAACACCCACTCGTCCAAGACATCCACCAGCATTTCGATGATGTTGCCTTTGTAGAAAGCGGCTTCATGCGCGTGCATCTTGCTGGTGTGAATTTGCTTGTATGACAGGCTCCTATGATTCACCGCGTGTAAAGCGTAGTAGAGACATGATCCATTGTCGGGTACGTCCACTGCATGTCCGCCGACAACGGTCACCCACACGTCCCATGAGCCTGGTTGCTGCGGCCCCGGAATACGAGGGTCCTGCTGACTTGGTTCACTGTCCTGCGATCCCGCGTTGACCGCTGTTGCTTCCACTTCCAGCTCCGGCTCGAGAAGCCGGAACATCGGAGCCTCCTCACCATCGCTCCTTGCCAGCTCTAGGAACCAGGCCAGTGTCAGCTGCAGCAAAGGCTCCGAGCTCCTCCGTCGTGAGGGAGGAGGAGGTTGTTTTGAGGGTGTTGTTCGTCCTCCGGATCCGTCCGCAGCCCGACGCTGTCCGCAGTTTTTCGGCTTCCGCTCACTGTGCCTGACCGCGGAACGACCCGATGACCGACCGGCGGCTCGTCCGTCTCGATGGCAAACTTCACGGGCGGGAGACGGAAGGAGCTGCGGGCTTGTCATTCGGGGCTATCACGAGTCGGCAAAACTTCCGCGTGCCTCGTGTTTGCTCTCGCTACTCGGTTTGACGTGTGGTTGACCGATGTGCACACCTCGTCAACTGTATCAGCGCGTCCTCTCTTACTCGCGAGGTTTTCATCATCCTCGACCACCATACCCGTCGGAGTTGGGTCTTCCTGCGCTTTTCCCTTGCTCGGCTCGTCCAGGCTCGCAAGTTGCCCCTCGTCAGCCACGTCTGGACTTGCCGGTGACGGCGTGAACTCAGCACTGCTTGTCGCCTCGCTCGGTGACTCCATATCTTCGCAACGTGGCTGAATGTGCGGCGGTGGGTCCCGCACTTGTGAGTTTAGCGCATTCGGGGCGTCGTCATTCATGGCGCGCAGTAGGGTGTTTTCGGCCGCCTACTTCACCAAGCCCAAACGAACCTCCCGGATCTGCGGTGCCACGCGTGCCAGTTGATCATGCCGTTGGGCTGTCTCCTGTTCCTCTGCCCGCTGCACCTCAGAATCCGGCCGGGCTGCCCGTCTGGTTCTCGCTGCGATCGCCGTCTTCTTTGCCACCTGCTTGGCGGCCACCTTGATTGCTTGGTTCCGCTTGTCCTCTTTCCCTTTGCGCAGGCGCTCCGCGACCTTTGGTGCTAGCGCCTTCCGAGCTTTCTTCAGCTGACGCTTTAAGATTGGGATGCCGTGCGTCGGGTCGAACCGAGTCGGAGGCCCCCGCGATTGAGCCACTACATGGATGGCGTATCTCTCTGCCGCGGTGTCGGGATTCATGTCCTCGCACTCAATGTGGTAGTGCTGGACGCTCAGGTAGGCTGAGCATGGAAACCGGCGTGCTGCCCTCGGGTGGTGCAATGGTAAGCTTGAGTAGCTGTCACTGTCGCGTACTACAATCCGGCGCTTCATTTTGAGAGGACCTGGGCACGCTGTCGAGTCGAAAGTGACTTCCCATAAGTGGGGTAGTCATCGAAGCGCCCTCTGCCTCACTCGACAGCATCGACATCGCAGCGACCCCAGCTGCCTTCGCGACAATTACCCGCACTTGCCATGCGGTGAGGTCGCATCTCCCAATGGTTTGAATTTGGTAGATCAAGTCCACCGCACCGCCGTCGTATCCCGCGTGTTCGTCTGCCGCCGCGAGACAATCGGTGGCGAAGAGCGTGGTGACCCCACGACCGAAGGCCAGTGAGACGTCCGAACATCGATCACGCACTTCTGGCTGCACGAATCGTTGCTTCACAATTGCGATTGGGCGTCGCAGTCGCTGAGCGGGACGTCACGTAGAAGCGGGAGAGCCGCGTCGTTCCCCACTGTCCCTTCTCTGCTCGACTGGAGCAGAGTCCGACAGAAGTGCGCTCGAGCCCCGGCCTTGGGAAGCGTAAATCCGAACGGGAGCCTGGCGTACAGGCAAAAGGCCAAATGCTCCCGGTGGAAGTTCAGGGACAAGTCGCGTTCGTCGCCGACGTGGGTCTCCGTGATGAAGTTGGGCGGTTTCATCAAGTCAACCCGCCCAGAGGCCCACGCGTAGGGCGTCGTCATCTCCATCTTCGTCATGGTTCACTGTTGTCTGTCCTTCCTGTGGCGAAACTTGGCTCGTGTACAACCGTACATGGCTGTATCTTCCTCCGAGATGACCAGCTTATCCGCTGTCTGTGGACCACGTACTGGAACCGCCGTGTTAGTACGGTTCGCATCCTTCGGGTTCCCGGAGAGCGCGACCCGGGGCCCTGATACCCCGGCCTTTGACAACACGTCACTAGGGGTGGCCGGCTGAGGTGGCCAAGCACCTTGGTCCTTGGGCGTCGTAGCATGCGGCGAGGCCGTCGGAGCGGCCGCGACCTTCCCGCGAAAGGTCGCCGGTGGCTTCGCCTTGGGAGGTTGCGTGAAGTTGTTCGAAATCTTCATGCTGGCAAGCGGCTCGCCTCGAGCATGGTGCGCCGTCGGCGGCGCCGCCGCGTGCTTTGTTCCAGCTGGACTTGCTGGACGAGGAGGTTCTTGTGAGGCGGTCAAAGACTCGGCCGCTGCCGCCGTTGTGGCATTGCTGGTCGAGGTGGGAGCGGACACTTCCAGGTACGCCCCGTTGGGGACCTCGGTACCAACATCGCCAGCACTGCTGCCTGCCGGGGCTTCGTTCGCGCTCGTCGGTGGTTCCGCCGCGCGGGCGGAATCGGTGTTGTTGTGCAGGTGCACGTCGCTTCCGCCGGGATCGTCGCCGCCCTGGAGCGGCATACTTGTAGAAGGCCTCTCGGATGGGGTCTCCTGAAGTGTCGCCTCTTGGTCTTGGAGCTTGAACCGAAGAGTCATATTTGCGGCTGGCCGCAAATTTGGAAGCGAGAGCTGGATGGACTCGCGACCAGTTCACTTCTTGAGTACTTGTGCCTCCGCAAGCCAGGCGATTGTGAAACGACGCCGAGGCGCCAACGTTGACGCGGTTCCATGCCCTTGCATCGTTCGCGACTATCATGTGCTCGTGGGGGAGTGGATCGAGATGGTCAGCTCAGGTTGCTGAGGTACTCGCTCCAGCTGAGGAACTGGTTCAAGAAGTATAAAGAAGCCGCTGTTCTTTGGCTTGGTCGATCTGGCCATCATGAACAGCTTCATTCCGTACAACCAGTGCCGGGAAGACGCGGGCTCGTAGCAAGTGAAGCGTGCAGACTTAAAGCCAGCTCATCGCGCTCACGCCTTAGGGCTTTGACGGGGTCGGGAGCCTGATACGCACAGGGACACCGGTGGCCAAAGCTCGCAACACTTCTGCACCTGAGGACACTGCTACTTTGACGGACGAGTGGAAAGGAGAAGGACGGGGCAGAAAGCGTCGCCAACGGACTTGCATAGTCTGCTATTTGATTCTGAGGAAGGTTGGTGAGAGCTTAAATCTACGTCCTACTTCTGTGGGCGGTGCTCTAAGGGGCCCGCGAAGCTCTAGCTCTGCGCGAAACCACGATGCTCCTGAGGAATCGGCTCGGGCGTGCTGTGAAGTTTGGCACGAGGACTTTGATTGTGGCTGCTCGCTTCCAGCAAATCTGACGAAATCGATCAAGATTCGGCGCGTGAGTCAACCAAGCAGCGGACGCAAGAGTCGAGCACGAGCGACAACGATGACGACAGCGACTAGTGTGCTTGGGTTGCTGAAGTAGTGGATGAACGAATATTTGGGTTCGACATTTTCTTGATTCGTTCTGGTAGCTTCAGCGTGGTGAGTTGCGACCGGTGCGAGTGAGTGCTGCATGCTGCGTGTGGTGAGTGAGT
>JAASGD010001063.1:0-13570 GCA_023334115.1 Globisporangium megalacanthum | reverse complement strand
CACGTTCGATTCACAAGTAAGTAGTACAGTACAACTACTGTAAGAAGTATACCGTGTATACATACAGTCCAATCCAACCCACTGGCACATTATCAACGCGACACACGATACGTTCTCACTGCTGCTGTGGTTTTTGGGAGGGGAAGCACCTCATGAACCGTGCCACTACCGGTACTCTGCCGTTTACGCGTCATCGTCATGTAGAACCAACCATACATCATGCGACGTGTGACGCGCCGATTGCGTCACCAGATCGACGGTTGGCTCCGAATCGCTCTCTGAACCGAGGACCATCGACCGTCGCGACAGCGTCGTCTTCGGTGCCGACGAATCCCACACAACATTGACGAGAACATGACTATCACCGCCGTTACTGTGGGTGGATCTGGGTCGTCTTTGCCACGATACCAGCAGTTCCCACCAGAACAGCCACGCAAAGACACTCACAGCGACAACGTCAGCCGGACTTCCAATGGCTCGGCCTCGACGCTTTGCATCGAAGCGATTGGCGGTCGCACGCACCTGGTGACTAGCTCGACGTGAGTGACAGACAGGACTGGGCACGACGACGCATCCAGGACAATCCACTGATTCCGTCTATTCCACGCTGTCGGAGGCGAGCGTCGCATCACACGCGCTCTCGTGTGTCTGTCGCCTCTCTGCTTCGCTCTGCAATGGCGTCGAGGTCCGGGTACTTGGCCAGCAACGACGCGTAGACCTCGTGCTGCTGGAGCTCCGCCACACACTCGCAGACAGCAACGTGGTTGCCGGCGTCGCTCAACACACGCAGCGCCACGTTATACGCTGGCCGCTCGAGCACGAGTCCCTGGCCGTGCGCTTGCTGCAGCAGCAGCGCCACGTCCGCGTGCAGCCCGCTTGTCGCGGAGCGGACGACTGCGTACGCGAACGGCCACGCGGCGTCCGGCGGGAGCAGGTCCGCATAGCGTTCCAGCACCGCTCGGAACGACAGCTCGAGGCCCTCGACGACGACGACCGCGGCGTCGATCGCGTCCGTGCGCCGCAGCTGGTGCAGCTGCTTCGACACAATGTCGAACACGCGCTCGAGGGCGCGTCGACTCAGCGTTCCGTGTCGCGGGTGCTGCTGGAGCCACCGATCGAGGCACGCGAGCATCGCAACAAAGTCGTCGTTCGACTCGCACAGGTTCAGCACTTGTGCGTTCACGCTCGCGCGGGCGTTCGGGTGCTGCGTGTCGTAGAGCCGCTCGAGTTCCCGGAGCTCGAGCTCGTCGTACTGCGCACTCCCGCGCACAAAGAGCGGGTACAAGAGCTGCGCAAACACTTCGCGACGCAGCACGACGTCGCCTGCGTGCACCGCTGCGCGCAGGAGCCGGAGCGCGACGAGCGAGTCGCCGCTTCGCACGCTCTGGAGAATACTCTGGGTCACCGTGTGCACGTTGCGCGGAAGGACGTCCGGGAAGTCGGTCAGCAAGTCCTCGATCGACGGGACCGCAGCGAGCGTTGTCTTTGTCTTGGTCGCAACGCTGTCGCCCGTGTCGGCGTCGCGACGGAGCTGTGCGCGCAGCTTCGCGACGCTCTGGAAGAGCTCGTCGGCCGTCCGGTTGCTCGCAGCGTTCCCGTGGAGCTGCATCTCGTGTAGCAGCTCGACAGCGTGGCGCCAGTTGCCGTCGTAGACCGCGTAGAGCAGGAGGTAGTTGCTGATGCTGCTCGGCGCGTTCCGCGTCGTGTACACTCCATTCCGCTCGACCGCTTGGACGTACTGGTCCGCGAGCGCGAGCCGCTCGGCCTCGCTCTCGGCGCACTCGACTGCGTGCGCGAACGCCGCGGCGTCGACGCGCACTGCGTGGGTCGCTGCGTCCTGGAGCACGCGCGTCACGACGTCCGAGTGGCCGGCAGCGGCAGCGGCGCTGACTGCGATCGACACGCGCTTCGGGTCGCGACCGAGCGCTGTCGGGTACCGGTCCAAGTACCGTACAAAGACGTCCCCGAGCGTCAGGACGGCCGGGTCTTGAGCTTGCTCGACTTCGTCGGCTACGAACGCGGCCGCGTGGAAGAGCATGAAGCGGAAGAGTGCGTGGGAGCTCGAGTAGCTCGCGTGGAAGCGTCGGCGCTCGAGCTGCGCCAGGACCGCGTCGACGCGCTGTTTGAGCGCGCGGTCGTCGTCGCCTGCGAAGCGGCCCGTGCACTCGACGCGCAGGAGAAAGTTGAACGGGTCCGACTCGTGCAAACCCGCTTTGTTTGGTTTGTTCAGCACGTGCTTGCGGAAGAACGCGAGGAGCGGTCGTGCTCCTCGCTGGTTTGCAGTCGGTAGGAGCGCCCAGAGCACGCACCGGTGCATTTGCAGACGCTCAAAGCTTACGTAATCCCACGTGCGATCGGCGCGTGGCGGCAGCTGCACGTCGCCGCGCGCGACAGCGGCTTCAAACGCCGCGAATACGCGCGTCACGTCCCCAGCCACACCCTCAGCGCTGGCTTTGTGCATCAGCGCTAGAAAGTGCTTCTCACGCAGCGGTGCACGGTAGCTCCGGAGCGCTTTCATCGATTGCTGCGCGTCGCGGAACGACGTCTCGGGCGCGAGCAACGCGCGTTTGAGCGCGTCCGTGTCGACAGAAGCGACAGTGGATGGTGGGGGCGGCAGTGTGCGCGGCTCCAGCAGCGTCCCAGCCAGTGCTGCGTAGGAGCTGAGGCAGCGCGTGGCCAGAGGAGGCGGTGGGCGCATCACGAGGCGAGGAGCGACGGCGGTAGACGAGGCGACCGCCGCTGCTGCCTGCCGCCGAGCGAGACGCACGACGAGCGCCATACTGCGCGAGTGCGTCAAACCCCCAAGCCAAACTGACCACCCAGCTCGTTTCTGGCGCCAGTCGGGCGAAGCCGTCTATCAGTGAATTTGTATGGTCGGAGCGGCAAGTCGGATTGATGCACGCGATAAAAACGAGGAGAGTGTAGCCATTTGGCTTTGCGAGAAAGTGCATAACCACATCATTGCTCGCACCGTCCACCTCCCAGGCATGCGGCGGTGTGGCCGCCACCTCGACGGAATGCCTGCTGTTCGCGGCTCCGCACTTTCCAGCCAGCCAGCGAGTGCGCGGCACACATCCGTTGCTCCGAGAAGATGTCTGCGCAGCCGTTGCGGCTCCCATCGACGCGCTGGCCGCCGCTGCCTACGGGCGCGCCACCTCCACCTCCTCCTCCTCCACCGCCACCACCGCCGCCGCCACTTCCGCCCATGTCGCGCGCGTACGACCACATATTCCATCAACGCCACTTCCCACCGCTCCCGCCTCTCTCGTCGCTGCTGCCAGTCGATAGTGCGCGCTTGAACCGTCGCGTGTGGACCGAGACGCAGCTCGCAGTCGGCAAGCGCCGAGCAGCAGCAGCTCTCAGTGCCGCTGCTGCATCGAGAGCATCTGTGCGTCAGTACGATACGTCAACGTTCTACACGCGTGCGGCCAACCAGCGGCACGTGTGGAGCAGCCTGACCGCAGTAGGCGGAGCGGACAGAGCGGTGGCGTCTGACAGCGACCGCGATGGGGCACAGCAGCAACGGCCGAGCGCATCGCTTGCCCGCGTGCCACCGCCAGCGCTACGGAACCCAGTGCGACCCAGCAGCGCGCACCGCGCTTGCCCGACCCGACCCAGTCGCATCGAAGTCGGTGCTAGTAAGCGCTCCGAGCCGTTCGGAGGGTCGATCTGGACCACGACGCCGGCGGAGCTCGCGGCGATGATGCAAAGCGCGCTGCTCGTCAAGCGTCCCCGGCGCAAGACGACGACCCAACTCCCTCACAGTCAACACCAGAAGCACGCCGACATTGCGAGCGACGACTCCACTGGAGACGACAGCAGCGATGTTGACGAGGACGTTCCGCTGCTGCAGCTCCGCAAGTACTGCGCATTGCCGCCGCTGCTTCCAGACACTGCGTGGCTGAGGTGTGTGCGTCACCCACTGGACTCGTATGTGCGTCGGCGTCTTTCACTGACACGCTCGTGCCGTTCGTTCTGCGCTGTAGGGACGCTAACTGGGATGCAGGCGCGTCCATCGCCAGCACCGACAGCGATTCCAACCCGCCATTGCTGTCGTCATCGTCGCCCTCGTTCTCTCCAGTGGCGCCGTCTTCGCCGACGGCACCGCACGCCGAGACTCTGAACTACCGCAAGCTCTTCGCATTGTCTGTGAACACGCCGAGCTTCTTCCCCTCCTCCGCGATGTCCGACTCGGCGGTCTCCAGTGACAAGGAGCACGACGACGACCCGCAACTCGTACGGATGTTTGCTGTTGCTGTTCCTTTCGTCCACTGTCTGTCGCAGGAGTGCAGTGGTAGTCGACCTGCTCACGGGTGCGCTCGACTCTGTCTCCTGGTGCGTCACGGAGAAGAAGAAAGCAGCGCCTCACATGGACTGGTGGCCGGTACGGTGGGCTCGCATGTGACTGCTGCTCCTCATGGACTTTGTGCGCACGTGTGGCTGACTAACTGATTGGATCGGATGGCGTCTAGGGTGACTGGAAGTGCAGGAATTGCGGTGAGTACTGCGCTTCGTGCTGCTCTGAACACGCGTCTCCTCAGCTCTCTCACACGCACACTAACTATCGAACAACTGACTGTGTGGCAGGCAACCATGTAACAATACGCACGCTGTCGTTCAGCGAGGACTCTCTGTGTTGCTCCAATTGACTCACTCTTGTGTGTGACTCGCCCCAGAACTTCTCGTACAGGTGCGTCTTGCCTGCGCCCGAGTGGTGGTGGAAGAAGACAGGACCACTCACGTGGATAGTGGGAATGCCGACAGGGATCTCTGCAAGCGCTGCCGCGTGGGCAGGTTCGAGGACGCTGGCTTCGTGTTCCCCAGTCAGGCAGCATGATGCCGGCCGGATGCCGCTCTCTGGCAGCGAGTAAGTTGAGTGCGAGTTGGTCGTCAACGGAAGAGGCCGATCGGGCGATGGCGATTCACCGCAGGACTCGGTCGGTCACAAGACAGACGTGTCACGCTCGCTCCATCCAGAGCCAGAACGCCCGTTGACAACACCAGTGACGTGTGTGTTTGTGAGAGTCTCCAAAGAAGAGCTTTCCATTAATCGTTCTTCGTCCAGCTCCGATTTCGTCACTGGTCATCATTGGCTCAACTCTCGTCGTCGTCTGCGCCGAGCGGTGGGCAGTGGTGTTTCACGAGCTGCTCGAGGTGCGGGGCGTTCGCGCCGCTGAGCTCTGCGATCTGCTTCCGCTCCTGCCGACCTCTCGACCGCACACGTGACAGAAATGATCCCACGTGAGTCAATCCGGTCGTCAACAGGGCGTGACTCACACGCTCGCTCATCACACTCGTGGCAAGTGGTCCTCTCGGTCAGTCAGTCAGCCGCTCCCCCTTTCCATGCACACTGACGTCCCGAATGTACTGACTGACCCGGAAGAGCACGAAGCGCGGCTTGCAGCTCCCAGTGTCCTCGACGCCGTCGAGCCCGAGCGACACGTTGAGCTGCAACAATGTCCATTGCCAAGGGCGTCAGTGCTGTCAGTCAAACGCCCACGATCTGAGTCAGTCAGCGCGGGTGTCGAGCTGCCCGACTACAGTACACACGCTGGCGAACGCGACGCGCTTCTCCGACTGGTCGATGTCCACTGCGAGGCGCTTGTACGTCGGCTCCATGATCTTGCACGGCCCGCACCAGTCCTTGTGCATGTCGACGACTGTGCCTCACCCACCACCACCACAACAGCGCAGCCAATCAACAACTCTAACTTCTTGTATGCCCTTCAACTACCTCAGGTGTGCGCACCCAGGAGCTTCTTGTCGGACGCCTCCCGCAGCAACGCCCACTGCTCCGCGTCCTTCACCTTCACCACGAGCTCCATGAGATGGCCCTTGAGTGTATTTGTGCGAGGGCGGCGTTTCAGCTGTGTGTCGCTTCGAAAGCCCAAGCGCGAGTCCCCATGACGGAGTCTGCGTCCAATAGATAAGATAGAGAGACTGAAGGAAGGAAGGGAGGCGGGTGGGGGGAAGCAAGCAGCGTGGCTTTGGGGAATAAAGTAGACTGTCGGCGCCTGGCGCCTCCTAAGGATCTATGGACTAAATAGTGTGTGTGGTTGGTGGTGGACGTACGGGTCGGATCCTTCCAATGGGATCCGACCTTCACGCGACTTGAACAGCGAGCGACGCTGGGGACCGGGGCATGGAGAACGCACTCTTGGGGCGGCAGCAGCTGGTGGTGTAGCGGTGACTGACTAGCTGACTGACTGGCACCATGTCCACGCGGGTCGGTCGGTCTTCAGCTGAGCTTGGAGGATACAGATGTGGATATCGATGGATGGATGGATGGACGGACACTTGCTGTTTCTCGTGCTTGGAGCTGCTGGTGCGGCTGGATAAGAGGGAGGGAGGGGAGGAACGGTCCGGTCGCTTCATTAGAGCGAGGGCGAGTGGCTCGGGCGGTTGTAGTCGATGGAGCCGTAGAAGCTCTTGAGGAGCTTCGTCATCTTGCACCGCTCCTTCTCACACCGCGCCATGACGATCGGCGGACACTTGTTCAGCGCCTCCTCGAGTTCGAGCAAGAAGGCATTGAGGAAGAGCACGCGGTCGCGCACGACCGTCTTTGAGTTCTTGCCGAGCAAGCGGCTCTGGAGGACAGGGAACTCGGTCGCTGCAAACACGTGCTCGAGGAATGCGGCGAGGAGACAGCCTTTGTCGCCACCGCAGCAGTACGATTGGTCCTGGAAGTGGCGTCGGGCGAGCCGCTGGAGCTCGAGGAACGCCGAGAAGCGCCGGTACACGATCTCACCAGCGCCGTATGCGTCGGTCTGGACGCGGATCGCGTAGTCTGTGTGGCCGTCCTCCTTGCGCGTGTCCACCACGGACGTGTGCACGGACGTGAGCGCGATCGAGGGCGGGAGCATCCTGACTTTGGAGTGCGTGAGTGAGCTGTTGGTAAGGAGGCGAGTTGGGAAGTGAGGAAGAAGGCTGACCGAGTGGAGAGAGCTGAGAACTCGCGTGATGGCCCATCGTCTTCAAATCGCTCACTCGGCGTTCGCCTTGATCTCCGCCCTTGCGCCAGACGCGGCCGTCCAGTCCACGCATCCCGCCCGACGCATTCGATTAGGTGGGAGGGAGTCAGCGCGCAGTCAGCACAAGTCGTCAGAGACGAGCCAGCGCACGCCGTCCCACATAGTGAAACCAAGCGAGACAAAATCGAGCGTAAAATTCAGGATCCGCGGGTCCTGATTTTCAAGAAAGTCAGAAAAATTGCACCAAAGAGATAAAGTCCGCACATCAACCGCGAATGAGAGCAATGTTAACAACAGCAAAGCGTACGTGGTCCTACAATTCGCTCACAAAGTCTCTTTCATGATGTTCGACGCTCAAGGACAAGTCGCCTCTCCCGCTTCCCCCCCCATAGCGGCTCGCTTGGTTCAGCGTCGCTGCTGGACGCAGGCGTCTCATGCGTGTCTCGAGAGAGAATCGTGTGGGCCCCGACATTCCGACTGGTCCCAGGTGCAGGCTTTTGCTGCCACCACCGCCACGTCTAACGCCGACTTTTTACGACATGTCCGCTTTCTCCATGTTGATACTGATGGCAAGCGGTGGAGATACCAGTGCGTTGATAGAAGCCTGCCAAGGGAGAAGCGCTGAGTTGGGAGAGTTGGCGATGGTGTACCGCTACTACAGACTATCGACTGCTGACTGCGAGTCTGAGAGATTTTTGCTCGATACTGTCGCTTTCGTTCGAGTCGGTCGGTTGGAGAGATCAATCCCTATTTCAACTTTCTTTGTGCCAAATTTTATTTTTTTATTTTTGTATGAGCATTTGTATGCCTGCAAATTTGATGTAAATTGCTGCTAAATTGCTCAACATCGCGCTGAACAATACTGTAGAGTGGGCCATATGTGCGAGTACGAATGCTCCTGCTGGCGTTGCGCTCCATGTGGCCGTGTCACATCCTGGACAGCGTTTGCACTGGTGAGAATTTGCACATTGTTCACGACACCGTTCGCTCAACGAGTTTGTGCGCCAGCCGTCCTTCAACAGCGTTGGGCCAGCAGCCACAATAAAGCATGCTGTTCTCATCCTTCGCGCACATTTGCTCGTTCTAACGCTCACTATGCTGCGAAACGCGCCAAACGCCAGCACCTGCCTCGATTTCGCAGACCAAGTCCAGAGGAGTCTTCGTGCAACAGGAGCGAGCACCATTGTGAGAAAATCGCCATGTGGTCCTGACAACGATGTGCCGAAATGCTGAAATGCCAAAAGGCATTTGGATGAAATGCTGAGCAAAGTGACCAGTAACATACCATAACTCCAGGAGCTTGTGGGCTCTGTGTGTCTGTCGACGTTGCACTGCTGCTGCTGACTTGGGGCGGACGCGTCGACAACACGCTTGAGAAAATGCTTGCAGATGGCAGCTCGAGCGCGGCACGCAAGCCGTTGTGTTAAAAAGCACAAAAGGCGCTCGTGTCTTGTCAAGCAGTCGGAGGATTCATCGCCGTCGTGCGTGCTTGCTTGTCACGACTGACAGGCGGTGGTGGTGCTCAAATGCAACGAAGGCTTTCTCAGCTCGAATCGACGCGACGCGACGCAGTACTCGCTCGCTCGAAAGCTTCGTGGAACCAGTGCGCTTGTCTTGGTGATACGAAAGTGTCTGCGAAAGCTTCCGCAGCAAGAAGTTTCTGGACCAGACGACGACCATCGCCACCACCACCCAGTGACCTCCACCGTCACTTCACGAATTCCTTCTGCGTGGTGCTATGCGGACCGACCGCAGCAACTGCTGCTACGTTGACAACAGGGCGGCATGCGTGCGAGCCAGTGGTGTTCTCCGTGTTGGTCTACGCGTTGGGGCCCCACAGCACGTCTTACAAGTTGAAATCAACGCACACAGACCGCTTCAAGGGCTTCTCATGCATGCACCTCGTACGAAATCAGGTCGCGGGGCGACCGTTGCTGTGCGATCTACAACTTTGATGCGACCTGACGCCACGCGGGTGGTTGCCAGCCAGTCACCACCGGCCATCAGAAGGGCGAGCAAAGGTCGAGGCGTGCGTGCGTGCGTGTGTGCGTGTGTTTGCACGGCGCATGGTAATCGGTCGTTTGGACTCGTCACAGCCGAGGAACGACACCAGCCAACCAACCGTTCGACCGACGGACGATCCGATCCGATCCGATCCCATCCGATCAGTCGAACCAAGAGAGCACATTCGAGTGAACGGCGGAAGCGCTGGCTGGAGGCAGCGAGTGCCAGCGACTTCGTGTGACAGGTCGCTGGCGTCAGTGGGGCGGATCGATTGATTGATCAGCCAGTCACTTCACACTTGCGCTTCGAAAGTGAGCAATTGGCGCGCAAAGACAACACTCGAAGGGGGTCGTCCTTCCTTCAGGATTGCATCCGAGTTCAGCAAAGTCAGCACGTCCTTCGATTTTATCACTCTTCTATCGTCCATCGATCAAGTAAGGCAGTCTCTCTTGTTGTCAATCTTGAAACGACATTCATTACAGGTCCAGACTGGAGCTCCACAGACTTTGATGGTGTCGTCCAATGCAGAGTCTCTAACTCCAGCACTCCACTTTCGCACACCAACTTCTCCGAGCTCCATCCTCTATCGATACACTGCCTCTCGCTTGGACCTTCGATGCCCAGCGCCAAGCTTCTGTATCTCCAGCAGAATGGCGTTCGTATCCGACCAAGTGCCGAGCTATCCCGGATGCACGACCGACTCGTTCTCACACTGATGTTCTCTTATTCCCGAGCGATTCTTCTCCGCGTGCGGTTGGTTTTCACAGTCTCAATCGCACGCCGAGGTGCGCACTCGAGAGCAAGCGTCTGTCCACTTCAGAGTCCCAGAATCGATGCGATCTCGTCGTCTTCTTCCTCGAAGCAACTTCTCCAACACCACACGCGACCACGAAACAACCAGATTCTTCTCAGCAAACCACGTAGCGTGGTGGCGAATGCGCGTCATTGAGTCGCCAAGCTGGAACTTCCACGCCTGGCGAGGGCATACTAGTCCCCACTGTCGCGGTGCCACGAAGCTGGACGAAACCGACTCCTTGTGTCGGACTTGCTCGTGTACGTCTCGCATGATTACTGTATCCCGAAACGGTCGATACGCTGACAGTCAATGGCAGCGCACTGGCGCCTCAAGCGCACGGAGCAGCGCTGCCAAGTTCTCAGACGTTGAGTAGAGCGTCCCGAAGTTGCCAGAGGCCAGGAGCCGCGCACGAACGCCTCGAACGAGCTGCGTACTACTGGAAGACATGACGCGGCTGCCGTCTTCGTTGACAAAGTAGCAGATTGAACACTCGCACTCGAGTTTCCCAGCTGCTTGGACGTGATACAGCGGCTTGAGACTGACGGGTCACGTCCCTCGAGCCCAAAGGGAAGCCACTGGATGGAGTCGAACTTGTCCGTTCGAGTGGATGGTGCCAGCGACTCAGTTCTGAATCCCATCCACCACTATGCGCTGCCGTCAGCACATACGTCGGTACGATCAAGCTGCCGCCACAGAAGTTCACGCCGTCTCGCGTAAGCTCACCGCCAACAATGTACCGTGTCGACAGCAGCAGCGGCTCCAAGTCTTCTCTCGTTGCACTAAGATCCACCACGGTGCCCTTGAGAAAGCAGACGACGTCGAGAGCGCTCTCAGAGCGGTTCGAGACCCATCGGTGGAGCTGGAAGCCGACAAACTTTGTTCTCCTGTACGAAATGCGTAGCAGCGCAGTCAGATTCTGCGGCTGTGAAGCAGCGTCGGAGCTGGCTGCGGCCACGCCCCACTTGGTTCGAGACTCGTGGCCACCAAAGTCGTCCAAGTCACTCGATGCGTCGCATTGTTTGGCGGCAGATCTGGGTACGCGTTACAACTGGAGCGTTGCCGTCGCTGAACGCTCGACGCGGACAAGTCTTACAACCGTCCTGCTCGGTTGCTCGAACGTCTCAGTGTTGATGTTCTACACGTCGTGGTCATGGAGACGAATGAGCTTTGTCGAATCTGCTCGTCGCTTGCGTCGACGCATTGAAGTGTGAGTGGGGATCACGTTGCGGACAGACGCTCTCGCAGACTCGGTACTCGTCTGGATAGCTGGGCTCTGTCGCCGATCACGCTGTGTGTTCGCCCGCGGACGTGATGTGCGACGTACTGGCTGGGTGCCACTTGGCCATCGGGAGCTCTTGTGTCTTCGTGAACATGATGGCGCTGGTAGATTCTACGATCGGATGCGAGCCGTTCCCGAACGCCACGAAAGTGAACTGGATGAGCTCGTCGTGGAAGCCAGCTCGTCGTCGGCTACTGCCAGAGTCCGGACGACGCGTGGGTCCGCTGTCGCGCCATTGCTTACGACGGCGTCAGTGGTGAGCTCTGGCGTCTCGAGCAATGGATTTGGGAACTGTCATGCGGTCGTCCAGATCTGTGACGGCGCGAGTGCGAGTGGAAGGTGAACGCCACGATGATCCCGCCTTAACGACATTGAAGTGGTTCAGTACACACGGATTTTGAATACCACTTCGTTTGTTCGGATACCATGCAGATTCCCAGTTCAATCCATGACCGGATGAGAACAGTTGTACGTACAGTATATTCCGTCCTCCTCCTCCTCACCCCCTGGTTGGAACGGAAGAACCAGGCTTCGAATGACTCCACTCGCAAAGCCAATGAGCTCAGAACCCCCGCCGCCGCCACTGCCGCCCGCAGACACGGCCACTCCCATAACCGTCTCCATGACGCCCACGACGGACGAGAAGAAGGCGCGCCAGCGCCAGCATGTGCGCCGGAGCTACTACCGGAAACTGGTGCGTACAAAAAAACCACCGAGACCTCTGCTCACAAGTCGCAGACAATGGATGGATTACGTTAACACCACCATGTCGTGCATGACACCGCAGGACAAGATGCGCGCGATGCGCGAGCGCGTGGCTGCGCTCAAGACCCAGTATTTACAGGCGCTGGACGGCCAAGAGGCGCTGCTCCTCCTGTCTGGCGGTGACCCGTGGAGCGCCCTCAAGCGCTACGTGAACGTCGCGCGGGCGAAAGAAGCGTTGCTCGAGGAGAACGTGGCGCTGCGGGAGCTGCTCGAGGCGCACGTGGCGGTCGCGTACCGCTCGAACCAGCTCATCCTGGAGCTCAACGACGAGGTAGGTCCACAGTCGGCTCGTTGGGATGATCCGAAGGCCTCACGAGTCTCACGACCACCACGACTCTCTCTCTCTCTCTCTCGTAATGGGTACGTGCTGCAGCCGCCACTCGCTATCGCGTCATTACACACTACGCTCCAAATGCTGCACGCCGAGCGCTTCAGTGTCGTCCCGCCTGTGACTCCAGACGAGTGCCAGCGCCTCAACGACACGACGTACACTGAAATCCGCGAGTTCCTCGAGAGTGACTCGCTCCTCACGAGCGGCACGCGGAACTTTGAGTGGCGGGACCAGCGCCGGATCGACGGCGATCGGCTTAAGTTCTCGCTCCAAAAGTCCTTCGCGCACACGACGGCGCTCGACCTCTCGCAGCGCACGTGGGAGCTCGTCGCGTCGCCCGCCGAGCACCGGAGCCTGCACTCGGCGAGCCTCCACGCGCGTCTCTACCGTGCGCAGCACGTGGACGACAACAGCGTCGTGCTCTACCGCGTGTTCGTGAGCGATGACGGCCAGTACGCGGCCAAGTCGCTGTTTCTCGTCTCGCGGTTCGCAGTCGAGCAGGGCTTTGTCGTCTTACTGCGCTCGATCGGCGACAAAGACCGGCTGGTGTACAACAGACAGGGCCTCGACGAGGGCTTGGACGACGACGCGCCGCCAGAGGTGCTCTTGGAGAACGAGCAGTGGCTCAACGTCTTCTCGTGGTGCGTAGCTGGAAGGAAGGGAGGAGGGGACTGTCGATATGAGAGTGAACTGACCTGGACCTGGACGGGGTCGTTGGAATCGCCACTAGGCTCATCTTTGAACAGGAGGAGGACGCGTGCAAATTCGACTTTGGTGGCGACGTGAGCAGCACTGGCGTCGCGAGCTCCACGCTCTGGGTCCTCGAAGTGCTGCTCATCGCGCTGCGGTGGGAGGCAAAGGTGATTGGGCCGCTCGTGCCGCTCATAGCGGACTAGCTGTCAGTCTGTCAGTCAGTCAGTTTGCGCATCCATTGTCGAAAGCCGTCGTTGCGACCAGGTCAACAGGGCTTGAGGGTTGCTGAGGACTGAGGACGACAGATAGGTTCATGGCAGGCAACGTATTAGACCTCGCTTGTAATTATTTACCATTTGTTGGTTTCCTAAGTTATAACCGTAGAAATCGAGTCATCCTGGTTATATTTGAGTAATTTCGGGGCTTCAGCTGATTTACACAATTACACGAAACTTCTAAAAAGATCGACCAATTTCACAATTCATTGATTTTCATTGCAATTCCTCTATTTTGATGCTTTGGCTATCTTTCTGGTTTTGTGAGGCATCTTGCGATAAGAAAGCATAGCCAAAAGGTCGTCCTCGAGCTCAGATGCCAGTAACTCTACTTTCACAGCTCCGAGGAGCGAATGCTCTTCCGCGCGCTTCTCTACCTGCTCGACCACAACCACACAGTGCTGCTCTTATACTTGCTAACAATGAGGTCGCACCAACAACATTCACTGCTCACTT
>JAASGD010001062.1:0-13577 GCA_023334115.1 Globisporangium megalacanthum | reverse complement strand
CATATTTGTAATTTTGACCAACACACATCACTCACCTACTATTGAAAACGTTGACCTCCATGCATTTTGATTGGACTGTGGTGGCAATACAAAAAATGTGGGTGCTGCATCTTTCCGCATGCTGCATCTATCCGCATTTTGCATCTATCCGCTTTTTGCGGTAGTGATCCTCAATTTATTTTCAGACATTTGACCATTTGGCTCACCTTCGAGCGACCACAACACATTTTTAATTGCTTTAAAAATATCTAATTTTCTTGATTTTTTCTCGATTTTTATTTTTAAAAAATGTGTCGCCTGTAGAGGTCAGGACTGATACATATCTATCCTCGGAACACACCGCCCCAAAATGATTTTTGACGAGCGACATTCGTGCCATATTTCTATTTTCTCCAAATAATTGGTCATAAATGGTACATTTTTGAGTAGGGTGTTGCTCGATCGGGAAGAGAAGACGATTTCGCTCTTGTAGAGAAATGTCTGTCTTCGGCAGACGTCCGATTAAGTTCGACATATATTACCCTTTCACAGCACTTAGGCCCTTGTATCGTAGGGTGATACAATCTACTACCACGGAATCGTGTACATACAAGGATTATTGATTGATTAGACTGAGGACCCTAGAACCACTCTCAACCAAGTCTCGAGAGGCTCAAGACAGAAGCGTTCACATGCTTCACAAGTTGATTGGATCGACTGTGCAGCAAAGCGACAGCAGGCGTTCGGGAGCGGCCTTGTGTGAGTCGATGTGGTGCTTTTTCGTGTGTCTATAGAGTATAGCAGCTCGCGCTTCGCTGGTGCAGTGACAAACCAGTGGCAAATGTATGCTCAAGTGGGTAGCGACAAGCGTGCTGGGTTGAGGTGTGCTCGCAATGGGAAGTACATAGTGTGGCTGTGGAGTAACAAACGTCGCTGGCAGTACACGCGCGACTGTCGGTCATGCAAACGTGCGTTAAAGACACGAGACTGACCGACAATAGTGATGAAAGCAAGATACGAGGGGATGGAGCTCGTGAAGTCGCTATCCCAAAGGCTTTTTCAACGCCGAGCTCTCGAGGGTCTCAAGTGAGGCACTTACGTCAACGCAGCTTTGCGCCGCTGCTCTGTGAGTGTCTTCCTTTAGCTAGTGCGCCTTGCAGCATGTGGAGAGTTAGTAGAGCGACAGAAACGCTGTGCTTCCACAGCCCAATGGAGGTGTACCACCAGTCCGTACGTGCTCGACTACTGGGCCGCCGCTGTCCTTCAACGGAATGAGGTTACGAGGACTCTGCGCGCATTTCGCCGGCGGATACAGGGACAAACTGCCCACCAAAATTTCACAGTGTGGACACACACAACAGTGACAGCATAACGCCATTGATGTACGCTAATTGTGAAATTGTTTATTCCATGTGTTAACGGTCGGAACAACGCACGAGTCCTCAGTAATGAGTGGTACGGACGTGGGACTTTTCCACGAGTGGTACTGGAAGTATCACGTCAAGTACTAGGAAAGCCCATCTTGCTGATGGAGGATGACAGAAGTAGATTCTCTAGCAGGATCGAGATGAGGAACAGCTTTGATGTCATTGAGTAATTCGCCACTTCCACCACAAGCTTCTCTCGCCAGTCACATCTCCACGCAAAGGAACACGCTCAGCTTCTTCTGGTTACGCGCCCAACCAAGACGTGCACTGGCGAGAGCACCCCGAAGACGGCGATATGAGCAATCCGTTTGACTTCCGTGACGAACAGGCCGATCCCAGGATGCGGACGGTCTACAACACAGACTACAACGACATCCCACACGGATACCAGCGAGAGCAAAGAGCGTACGCCAACACCGAGCAGCAGCGCAACCCTGGCAATCACAACCCGAACGAACAAGCATACGGCGGCGCCGATCCCTGTAGAGTGCAACAGCTCCTCGATGCCCGCGACGACATGACTCGGCAGGTCGCTGAGCTACCGCAGCTGATAGCGAACCTGATGCAACAACTACAGCAGAACGGAGGACAGCAACAACAGCCTCAGCAAGCACAGCACCGACCCGCTGTACCGAACCCACAACCAGCAGCACCACCCGCAGCAGTACGCCCCAGGATTCAAGACATCCGCTGCGACCCGTTTGGTGGTGTGGAGGGACATGCTGGGATGGGGTCCAACTTCGATCGGTTTCTGCGACGGTTCGAACACGCACTCCGCAGCGAGCAGCTTTTGAACTGGTCCAACTACAATGACGTGGCGCGCAAGACCATCCTCGTGGACTTCCTGAAAGGGAGAGCAGCTGAGTTCTACTTCAGTCGTGTCGACGAATGGGCTGCACTGCACGATCAACGATTCGGATACGCGCAACTTACGAGAGCGCTTCGACAAGAGTTCGACAAGAGTTCGACTGCAAGCTGTCCCAACAGCAACTCCTTGCAAAGCTTCGGCAGCCCAAACGCTTCGAGGACTCGTGGCGGGAGTACCTTGAGTACCTTCGCGAAATTGCGTTACACCTCGACGGCGACTCGCAAGGGCTACTATTGGAGACATTCTGCAAGTACGCTTGCCCAGACTTCTCGACAGCGCTCGTCTCGGTAGTCGACTACAACGCCGCCGACATACGCAACAAGGGCGATAAGGCAATCGCACTCCTGACAAACCTGGCTGGTGATGGACGACGATACGGAAGCAGTGCGAAAGGACAGCCTGCGGCACAGAGTCAACAAAGACACGAACGCCCACTGTCTAACCACCGCGAGCAGTTTAATCGCATGGAGTCCAAGCAGCAAACCGCGCCGGACCCCACCTCGAGTCGGTCGAGTACGACGGGAAAGTGGTGTCCAACTTGCCGCATGGACAACCACCAACTGAACGACTGCAGACACGTCCGAAAGGCAATGCAGCTCGTCGGCCAGGCGAATCACACCAACAGCGACAGTGCTGAAACTGAGCACCCTCCCGATCAACGCGATTCTAAGCGCGACGACGACAGCGCAAGGCATGTTGACTTTGAAGGAGCTGTACATGTTCCGAGCGGTGACATTTGCGCGAATGATGACGACGATGGTGTGTTCTTTGCGACGCTAGGCGACGAGATCTCGGGTGAAAACCGGTACCGACAGACGGCGTGGTTGGTAGACACTGGTGCAAATCACCACGTCACTCGCGACGAGCACTGCCTTCTGGACTCGTAGCCCGTGTCCCTAGCAATCACAACAGCGGATGGCGACACGCTCTCAGCAACACAGAAGGGCAAGGTTGTTCTGTAGACCATCGTCGACGGCAAGACTCGAGAGACGGTTCTGAACGACGTGTACTTTGCTCCGCAACTCAGAAGCAACCTTATCTCAGTGACGCGGATACTTGACGAAGGCTACGCCGTCAGTTTCCAGAAAGAGTGCACGATCGCACGAGACCGCACAGTCGTCGCGCTGGAGTGCTGTTTATCCAGCATGCTGTAGCCTCAAGCTCTCCGAAGCAGATCGCAAATGTCTATCTCGCGAGTATTGCGCGCGACTCGTAGCAGTCGTACCATGAGCGACTGGGGCACGTCAATCCCAGAGACATTTTCGCGATGCAGCAGAATGGACTGGCAACCCGAGTCAAGATTCCGAGAAAGAGCTCGCGGTTCTGCATGCAGTGCGCGGAAGCGAAGCAAACAAAGAACAAGCAGAACAAAGAGGAGACCTCAAGTTCGGCACCAACAGACGAAGTCGGGGCCGTCATTTCGATGGACTTGAAGACAGACGTGAAGCCAATCAGTCGCCAAGGACACAAACACGTTCTGACTCTCATCGACTACGGCTCAAGCTACAACCGTGTGTTTCCGCTGGCGAAGAAGTCGGACGCGTTCGAGATGTTCATTGCGTTCAAGCAGGACTTTGAGAACCAGTTCGACGTTCATAATAAGTGTGTCCGCACATACGGCGGTGGTGAATTTGGGGGCAGCGAGTTCGCTGAGTACCTACAGCGCCATCGGATCCGGCATCAAGTCACTGACCCGGACACCTCGGTCCAGAACGGCAAGGTGGAGCGGTTCCACCGGACGCTGTTCTATGCCGCGCGGGCTATGCTGCTGTCGTGATCATTGCCGCAAAGGTTCTGGAGTGACGCCGTGCTCTACGTGAGCTACATCAGTAATCATCTCCCCACGCGCGCGAATGCCGGTCGGAGAAGCTCACTTCACATTCTTCGAGAAACACCACCTCGTGTTGGCCAGATCATGAAGTTTGGGGCATCGTGCACAGTCCACATCGCCAACAAGATGGCGAAGTCGATGAAGAAGCGCGCAGAGAAGGCGATCACCATCGGTGTTGACGAGCACAAGAATGTGTACAAGCTGTACCTACCCCGTTCAAAGACAACCGTGATCAGCTCCAACATCCAGAACGTGGGAAGACTCGACCCGGCAGCAGCAGCACACGTGCTCGACCGAATGGAATAAGACGACGACTGCATCGGCCAGGTATTCGGAGAACCCGCTGACCCATCGACTCTTACCCAACGACAGATCGAGTGTGTTTTCCACACATTGAGCCGCCGCAACATTACGGACAAACTGGCACGCTGAGAGGGACTTCTCGGACGATCCGGCAGTGCTGTTGCTGATTTTGCCGCACAGACCGTGACCAATGGGGAAGGACCAGGCGTATATAGCAGCACGCAAAGCCGCGTTCAAGGATAAGAAGAAGGCAGCGGCGGTCACCGTCAAGGAGTAGGCAGTGGCAGCACCCGCTGCAATGAAGGCGTAAGAGGTGGCGGCCGCAGCGCGAAAGAAAGCGTCGTCGGTGGCGATGTTGCTGCTGCTGACGGGTCTATGTTCGTGGTGTTGGATTCGGAGGGCGAAGAGAGTGAAGGAGACCCGTGGGTCGGGACCGCAGACGCGGACGTGTTCGAGCGGCTGGACCTTGAAGCCGACGACGCCGACGATGAACAACTGGCCGCCGAAGAGGTGATCGAGGACGTGCCATTGAACGAGGACGATGGTGGCGACGATGACGGCGAGTGGGCTCAACTCTCGCGCGAGGAGCTGCTCGCGTTCACACAAGACACGAAGCGCATGAAGAGAATGGCAAGCACCGGATGTGAGCTCGGTAAGTGTTTGTTTTCTTGCATTTTGTATCTTCCAACACGCGATTTTTGACTTGTTGTATATTATGTTGTACCATACATCATGTTCTATTTCGACATGTTACCCCATCAGGTCCATCACGATTCCCAGCTGCCGAGCACTACCCTGGGCTGTTCTCCGGTGAGAGCAGTCCGACTAACGCCGTGATTGCAAACTCGGAGTCACCACTGGATCTCTTCCTGTTCTTCATGCCTCGCTCTTTGTCGAATAATATCGCTCGTGAAACGAACCAGTACAGGGCACAACTGTTGACGAAGCGAGTGGACAAGCTGTTCGAACGTCAGCGCCATGGACACCAGTCTACCAAGGCCAAGCTCATTGAGATCGAATCGAAGTAGAAGGACGTGCAGGCTCATGAGATCGTGGTCTGTCGCGGGTTGCTGGTAGCTCGGATGCTCAACTCGCACTCCCGGCAGTTCACGGATCATTGAGCGACAACAGCGCAATGGCTCCGGGAACGTTGGGGCGGTACATGAAGCGCAATCGCTTCCAATTCGTGGCGTGTAACCTCCACTTTACCAACAACGGTGACGCAACGGCTGCTCACGATCGAGCGTGGAAGGTGCGGAGAGTGGTGAATGTGCTGCAACGCACGTTCCGAAAGGGCTTTCGGACACCGGTGGTGCTGGCATTCAACGAGCCGATGTTGCCGAGCCGTAGCCGCTACAACCAGACGCGGATGTATATGAAGGACAAGCCCCACAAATGGGGAACGAAGCTGTTCATGACGTGCTGAGCAGAGACCGCGTACTGCCTCTGGTGCGTGCTGCATATACCTGTACCTGCGTGGTTGCGTTAGGTTTGTCTGCACGTGTGCATGTCTGCATGTTTGCTTGCATATCCGCCGCTGGGATTTTGAGGCCATGGCGGCCTCCTATTTTTGGCAAAGTTGAACATGTTGTACGCGGCGACGTGGCTGACTATTCCGATATCGCGCATGTTGGACGTACAGCTTGGAGATCTATCGCGAAACGGCACAACACGCAAGCGAGATTGCTGGTGACGGAGTTACCCTTCGGCCAACTCCAACACCGGACCCGCGGCCGTCATGAGGAACCTGAACGCCGTGCTTCCGGCGAACGGTGACTGCGTGTTCCACGCGGTTGTCACTGACTGGTTCTACACGTCGATCTACCTTGCTCTCCAACTCCTCCCACGAAACGTGTACACCGTGGGGACGATCATGGCGCGTAGGCTCGGCTTCGCAGACGACGTGACAGAGCGCCGACGCCCGTAACCCGCCGAGATCCCGCGTGGGACCACACGCTTTGCAGTCGTGAAGATCTGCCCGCAGATGACAAGGCTCGTCTGGTGGGACAACAAGCCTGTGCATATCCTCGCGACTGGCGGAAGCAGGGAGATGGAGACTTGTGGTGCGTGCTCTTTGAAAATCGCTATGCCCCACATGTTATATGTACAATATGTGATGAAACTAACATGTCCTATGGTAATGGATACAGAGCGCCGAGTACCAGGAGGAGAGCGTCAAGTCGTCCCCTGCTCGTCCATGGTGCGGCACTACCAAAAATGGATGGGCGGGGTCGATGTACACGACCAACTCTGTCTCCAGAGATACAGTCTGCAGCTCGCGATGCTGTTCAAGAAGAGCATCTTTCTGGGGCTCGTGGACATGGCGATTGTCAATGCGTACATCGTCTACCGCGAGTCCCGGAAAGAGCGAGGCGAGCGAGTTCAGAGCCACGCCAGATTCCTCGCTGGGCTGCAGGCGCAGCTCCTCGCGGTGAAGGAGGACGGTTTCGCTGAAAGGGTGCGTGCTGAGATGCTTTCTCGCTCTATGTACGTGATCTGACATTGTGTGTGTGTGTGTGCTGCCAACAGACAAACTCAAACATCACCAGCTCGCCGCACTAAGACGCGGTGACACAACCGGTCAGGCGCGAGAACGAGCTCTTGAAGTGCCCCGACTACCAAGTCGTGGACAGCATTCGCAAGCGCCGCCAGCAGCAGTGCGAGGTCTATTCGATCCTCAGGACGATTCGCGGAGAGAGGAGCGCGACCAAGTACTATTGTGAGTCGTGCAGTCGCGGGACAGCGAGGTGTCTGTGCGTGTTCGTTTATGCGTGTGTGTGTGTGTTTTGCTGCTCGCATGCGCGTCTAGAGTCTATCTTTGCAACAAAGTGCGTTCTCATGGTACAGGGAACGCACTTACCTGCCACCAAATTTGGCACAATGTTTGGGACAACCGCGCTTCTCGCCGGTCGTCCTCGTTTGGAAGCGGCATCCAGCTCCGCACGCACACATGCTCTCGGCAAGCACAAGCGGAACGGCAACGCCAGCGACGACGAGGCGGAGGCGCAAGAAGACCGCGTGGACCAGCAGGGAGACGACCGCGTGGACCAACAGGAAGAGGATCGCGTGGACGAGGAGAGCGAGCGCGCCATGGACGAGCAGGACCAGCGCGTCGTGGACCTGCAAGAGTGGCGCAAGCCTGAGGTCGACGAGCAGGACAGCGCAGCGGGCGTCGTTGTGGTGGAGAGCGCGCAGGACGCGGCTGTGTAGAGCGAGGGCGGCGAGCACGTGCCAGACGCGAGCGAGCGCGAGAGTGAGACTGTGACTGCGACCGGCGAGGCTTCAAGTGGTGGTGATGAGGCGACAAGCGGCTCGCCTGAGTTTTTTTTAAAGAGATTTGCGTGTGGTAGCGAGGACACTTTGGTAGTACAGTGAGAGATTCGTTGATGTGTGTTCATGTTCTCAGAGCCTTTGACGTCATTAAACACGACACACTTTGCTCACATTACCACTTCTTCGCGCAATTGTCTCGCTTCACATGATGACACGCGCTTGAGATTGCACAAAGAGCTCACATTTTGCTCGGAACTGTGGGACTTTTGCTTGCCCAGTCATTTTGAACATCCTGTACGTCCAACATGTCGAATGCAAAAACAAATGAATTTCAGTTATATCCAATATGTACGACATCACATGTTGTAGGAAGGCGGTCGGAGACGACTATGCACCAAACTGGTCTGTCGCATTTTTCAAGCACAGGCGCCACACTTTAACGCGAGCATAATAAAAATAAGATATTCTCAAATACCAACATGTTTTACGTAACACATGTCGTTTTTTCGGGCTGGCCGTGCACTTTCCGTGGTTGATGGGGGAGGGGGGGGGTTAAATCCTGCCGCTGAGGATGGTAGAGCGCGCCTCAATATCTTGTGTTTTGCTCACCATTTCTCACTTCTTCACCGCTATTGCAACGAGATTAGCATCCCAGAGACCTCGATTGTACTCGAGAAAGAGCAGCGTTTTGAATGTGGGGTCCAGACGACGGCGGTGGTTCGGGAGACGACGCCGATTCGAGAGAAAAGGCACTCAACCTCGTTAGATGTCGCTGGGATCCAGCTATGACCGATGTAGCTCGTCTCGTTAACGGTGCTGTTTCTGGTCAACAATTGATCTGCGAACGATATCGTCCTGTCAGTGAGTTCGGATGCAGGGTGGTGGCGAGAAAACTTGGCCAACACAACAGCTCCGTCTTCAGTTATCATGCAGTCGTTGCCACCGATCACCTTCACCACTCCTGTTTTGAAAACGCTTGAAGCAACGACGGGCACACCAGGCTCGAGATGATACCCAGCCTCAGGGTACTCAGAGACGACTCCGTCGAAAAGTCAGCGAACCTCGAGCAGGAATGGAACAAATTGTTGTTCGCGGGCTCCTGTAGGTCCCTCGTCCTGATGTTCTCGCTGCAGCAACGAGCTTACGCTTTCGATTTTCTCCAGTGTCACCAGGATCTATTCTAAGGTCGTCTCTCTCGTACTGTCGGGAGTATGTCAATGTACCAAGCGTCCTTCCTATGGAGAAGCGAGAAGAAGCCAAAAAACCGCTTTATCATGGCGTACGTTGAGCTCCAGCTAGTTAAGTTGCGTAGAACGGGCACCCGGCCATTGAGACTGCAAAGATGAGCACGCATCTTGCACGTATCGAGCGATTTCATCACCTCTTGGACCTTTGCGATTATGTCAGCAAACGGCTGAAGGATGCACTGGACAGGAAGCTGTAGGCGATGGCTCGCACAACGGACCATGGGAGCACGTGCCTTCCGAGCAACAGCCCTGTTGAGCGCCGCGTGGTCGCACACGTTAAACCCCAGATTGCCTGCATCAAGCTTGTACAGGTCCAACGTGTAATTGAACAGCTTGATAAAGGACTCGAAGTAAATGCGGGTTTCGTCTTGAAAAGGCGTGAAGCACACCAAAACTTCATTGGCTTGGTCGACGGTGCTTGATGCCCGAAAACAGCAATCATTGCGACGAAGTGAGTGCCTGCCACTGATCACGTGTTGAAGATGAAGCCGAACAGCTTGTCGGACAAGAGCTACAGCACCCATTCTTGAACCGATGTCTAAATTGAAGTGAGATGCTTCTTAGGAGGCTTGACCGTGATCGTCTCCTGCTTGGAATACATTCGCTCACGCTCTTTTTCACAAAAGGAGAGCTCGTGATGCTCCGTCACGAACCAACCTGCCCACTGGTAGACGTTCATCGCGATTTTGCCGACTTGGAGAAAGAAGAACTGCTCAAGCGACGCAGGTTGACCAATTAGCACCTCGGAGTTGGTCAACCTGCGTCGCTTGAGCAGTTCTCAATAAGTATGTATCATGGTGCTTTTTCTTGAGGTGGTCGACAAGATTGGTGTGACCGCTGGATCCGTTCGGTTGGAGCAGCTTCAAGCACAGGCGACACTCTTGCTTGCCATCTGGATGAGATGAGAAGAGGGTATGTACGAGCTCTTTCTGCGGTGGTGCCGACATGGCAAGACCGATTGTGAAGTTGAAGTGCAAGAATTGAATATTTGCTGCGCGTGCAGTCTCTCTTGGAGAGTACTGAACACTGAGGGCCGTTGTAATATAACGGTCGCCACTGGTTTGCCCGTATTTACCGGCGAAACCGTTCTTAAAATTTCAAAACAAGTTGGCAAAAGTTGGCGAATATTTGTATCTGAATCAAATTCTCTGGAATCTATCCAGAGTAGCTACAGTCGTCCCACGGGAGGTCTGATTGGATCACAACCCTTTTACATAACATTTCATCAATTATTTCGCAATAAATTTACAATCATCAATAAAATCACCTCCATAACCTAACTGAATCTTTGATATTTAGAACAGGACTGCTAAGGTCCATGATTTCACTAATTTTTCGGTCCAGGACTGATCCATGATTCCTGTACGTACATGTCCATGTACGAAGTAATGAAAAATACGATCGCTGCCCATCACCCCGTTGCAACCCTAAACCCAGCGAAAGAATTTAAATTCTCCCCCCTGTCGCGCCAGATTCGTGGCCAGCATTCACGTGAGAAAAAAGCGAGGGAACAAGCCAATAAGCATATTAGAATCGAGAAGAAAGCGAGCGAGCCACTCGTGGCTTGCATTCACGCGAGAAAAAGGCGAGGGAACAAGCCAATAAGCATATTAGAATCGAGAAGAAAGCGAGCGAGTCACTCGTGGTCAGCATTCACGCGAGAAAAAAGGGAAGGAGAATTTCATTCACGGATTTGACGCGAGAAGAAAGCGAGGGAGCGACTCGCAACGCGCGCGCTGCACGTGCGCGCTCGCCACAACCTCCCCAAGTACCCCGGACGCGCGTACACACTCGCTACAGACTCCAGAATGGCCACGGACACACGGTACGCGCTCTGCTCACTTCTTTGTCGCGTCTTTGGCCGTTTGAGGCGCTGACAGCGCCTGTGGGGTCTTCCAGGCGCTCAGCTTTGCGAACACGCGCCCCAGACGCGCGCACACGCTTGTCAGAGCCCCTGAAAGCCGACAGACACACAGTACGCATTCTACTCGTGGTTTCCCAGCGTCTGGGGCCTCCTGTCCTTTTTTTGGAGCGCTGACAGCGCCTGCCTACGCTTGCAGGAGCTCCAGCTTCGCGAACGCACGTGCGACAAGCACGCGAACGCGTGCCAGAGCCCCCAAAAGCCACAGACGCACAGTACACGTTCTACCGATACGAGCTCAGGCCAAATCATGTGTGCGCACGTGCTGGCGTGCTGTTGCGAGAGTTGATGTTTGTGTGAGACGATGCGTCTGTGAGACTAATACAGTATCATGTTGCAAAACTATTAGATGGCAGGTCGTGATGAGCGAACAAGTGCTCAAAGCACGCCCGGTGCTGACGCGGCCGCAAGCAGTGCAGATGCGAGCGCCAAGACTTTGACGGACGAAATCGTGGGAGCTGTGACACGCTCATGAGCTGCGTCGCTCGGCAGCCCTCCGAGACGTGTCAGCCCCGAAGCGGCCGCGCTGAGACGAAGCCCGCGCTTGAAAGCGCAGTACGCAGAGTCGCCAGATCCTGCCGAGTTGGGGCGGATCGCTGCCAAGACAGACGCGAGTGCGCCGGTGCGGTCGAAGCGTGTCACACGCGGCGACAGCGCTCGGTTTCATGAGAGACTGAAGCAGCTCAACCAAGTCTTCAACTTCAACGAAGAGGAGGCCATAGAGGTCCCTGCTGATCCGGCGACGGACGAGGAAACCAAAGAGCACAGCGGCGCGCAAAGCGACAGCAAGGGAAGTACGGGCGGTGAGAGCGGCGGCGAAATGTCCAGGACTATTCCAGAATCCCGTCCAGGATCTCGTCCAGGATCTGCTCATGGATCTGCTAAAGGATCAGCTCAAGGATCCGGTCCAGGATCCAGTCCAGGATCAATAAAGGTTTTGGACACAAACAGCCGAGTCGAGCCGCCCGGCATGCTGCACAAGGACTGGAGCGCGTGGTACAAGCACCTGGAGGAGTACATGCAGGCCATGTGCCAAGTTATTCGTGTTCAAGAGACGATGACATGCGACCAGCGGGACAAGCGTCTTCGGAGCACGAAGGCCGCGCGACGTGGCGAGTTCGTGCAACTTGTGCCGGATGACTGGGCGACGTACCAGCGTGTGTACATTTGTACACACGGGTGACCGGCGAAGGAGCGCGGCGGGCAGAAGAGACCTCTGTGTCATCTTCGCAGCGCCGCGTGCCCATTCCGGTTCGTCGTGCAGGTGGTCGAGCGAGACGACGGGTGGTGTCTTCAAGTAAAGAACGGCTTGTTCCAGCACAACCATGCATGCAGCGACGATACGTTCGGAATGTATCCGTCGTCGCGCGGGATCACCAGTGCCGAGGTGTGGTCGCGCGTGGACGCGATGGTGTCGGCCGGGACGAAGCGGTCCAAGATCTACGACAACCTGCTCGAGAGTGGCCAGAACGTGGTCCAACGCGACGTCGACAACATCGTAGCGACACACCGCTCAAGCGTCGCACGCAAGGGCGACGATGATGTGACGGCCCAAACGATTGCAAGACTTTCGGCCGACGACACTGGCGCGATCGTGACGGTGGACGAGACAGCGCCGGGAGAGACGGGTGTCATCTCCGTGACGGCCAAGGCGATGCTAGTGGTGTACTCGCGGTTCTCTGAGCTGCTTCTGATCGACTGCACCCACAAAACTAACCGGTGCGTGTCGGACCTGTCCAGGACTTGTCCATGATTCATCCATGACTGATTCATGTACTGACCAGGATTTGCTGTCATGTGTTTGTGACTCTGTGTACGACGTGTGTACGCAGGTACAACTACCAACTGTGCACCTTTATGGTGATGGACGAGTTCGGGGAAGGGCAGCCAGCGCAACACTCACTGCTGGAGACGAATGGCGGCTGGCACATTGAGCGTGCTGTCGCTCACTTCAAGCGCGCGAATCTAGACCGCCACCGGCCGCTCGAGGTCATTGTGGTCGACAAGGACCTGAACGAGATCAAGGTTCTGCAGAAACAGTTTCCTGAAGTGCGCGTGCTGATCTGCGTGTTTCACGTGCTGAAGTACCTCAAGAGAGCGTCCCGGCTGCCAGAGTATGGGCGCGTCTCCGCTAACCCACACGGCAATCGACTACCTCATCCACAACATGGTATTCGCTTCCTGTCTGCAAGACTACGACGACAACCGAGAGTCTTTGGCGCAGCTTTGCACGCGGCTAGGCTTTGATGCGTTCTGTGCCTACATGGAGAAGAACTGGCACACGTGCCAGCCAATGTGGGTCATGTACCGCCGCGCCAAGTTGGCGCATTTCAAGAACCACACGAACAACCGGCTGGAGAGTTGGTTCGGAAAGCTGAAGCACAACATCAGCAGCAGCTCCAGCACGGCGAAGTGATTGAAGGAGCTGATCGCAGCTGCCCGTCGGCGCGCGAACGAGTACGAGTATTGCCGCCTTCGCCCGGGACGCTACGCAAACAGCAACTACGAAGAGGAGATTGGGAAGGTGTTGCGCTTCACCACGCACTAATTCGCCGAACAAGTGGAGCCAGAGTACGCGGCGGCACTGGTCAAGCACCACGAGTAGCAGTACTCGGCAGTAGACGAACAGCAGATGATGAAGGTAGTGGGTAAGCGGTACGCCCACACCGTGAACACGACAGACTGGTCGTGCGACTGCGCGTTCGCGTCGTCCATGAAGCTGCCGTGT